>PVHY01034154.1:0-10640 GCA_004024945.1 Uropsilus gracilis | reverse complement strand
TATATATATATATATATATATATATATATATATATATATATATATATATACCACATTTTTTTCATCCAGTCATCTGTTTTGGGTTTTTTGTTTTTTTTTTTCATTTTGGAATCACAATCTCTGCTTGGTCAATGGGATTGATCTTCCTATCATCATGATAGGGGTGGTTCCATTCCATTCCTGAGCACTGTGGACATTTTCACACAACAGCAGCATACACTATGCCCTCCCAAGAGACTGACTGCAATTTCCCTTCACTGGGTCCCATCTACTGTGGTCTCTCGGAACCTGACCTGATGAGCCTCTACCTTCTGCATAAGCATCAATATCCATAGCCGATTCCCTCTAGAGTCAGGTTTCTATTAACTTACCCTCCTAAATAGTTATGAGACTGGCACTAAGAACAAGATCATCTGGATTCTAGATACTTGAAAGCTCAGGCATCACTAAGGAAATGCTGAAGGAGTGTTTTAACATTTAACCCAACACAAAAGGGAATTCTTTCCATAAGAATACTGGCTAGGGGCCAGGCATGGTGGCACATGTCTGGAAGCCGCGGCAGGGGCCAGGGATTGCAGTTCGAGTCCTGCGGGGGGCACATTGTGAAGCCTAGTTCCAAAAGAATAGCTGGGTATGGTGGCACGCACCTGTAATCCTAGTTACCTGGGAAGCTGAGGCTGGGGATTGCTTGAGTCTGTGGTACCTCGGGCAACGTGAGCCTGCAGTTCCACAGGCAAAAATAGTGAGACCTATTCTCAAAAAAAAAAAAAAAAAAATGCTGGCTAGACTGAGAAAGGTATTTCTCATAATGGAGTACTAATCAATCTAAGCTTTCTGAAAGATAATTTGACAATATGTCTTAAAACTCCTAAATCACAAATTCTCTTAGCCAAGTCATAATAAATTTATGGGTATGGGTTATTTATTCTGAGGAACAAAGATTAAAAATGAAAAAGATTCAGTTTAAGATACTATACTATCAATGACAGAAAGATACATAAGAGATGATAGTTGCTAAACAAATGGATAGATGAAATAGTCTAACCATTAACACAATATTAGCAAATCACTTGCAAAAACTGTAATATATATGCCAATGCAAAATTATGCAGTCATTTAAAATGTTATAAATCTAGCTCTCTCTTTGTAACTCTATACATAAAATATGACAGGACATAAATATACTAGTGTTAAGAGTGGTAGGTTAATGAGAAATGTTTGACCATTTAAATTTTCACTTTAATTTTAGAATAGAACATTTGCTTTTGTGGTTTTTTTAAAATTGCAAATCTGTTTTAAAATTCTTAAAGTGGAATTCCAACTGGACTTTTCAAAATTGTGTTCAAGGTTTCTAGCAGAGACCCCGGTATATGATCATTTGATCCTAAGTCCCAAAACTAATCTACAAGGTGACTTGCTAGCTCCCAAATCCAAGTTACATGAGTCCACTGTCTTAGTTGCCTATTTTTGGTATTCCAGATTTTGCCTTATCCCAGTTGAATCTGGCTCCCCAAATCTCCTTCTACCATTCCAACTCCATTAGATGATGTCAAACTAATATATGACATAATCATCATTGTATAAAAGAAACCACTCTTCCTGAGAGGGAACAACGCTTTCTTCCCCACCTCCTCACCAATTATTCCTCCAGATTCTTGTTTCACAAACAAAAAGTGAAAATGAACAGGTGAAAGGAAACAGGGAATCCTGTCCACGAGGACTGGGGAGGTAGTGGATGCTGAGAACCTCCTCTATTCTTGCCCAGTGTGTAGGCAGTACATGTGGACAACAGGTCCCATCACTACGGCAGATGCAGCAAGCATGGTATGTATTTGTAAGACCAGGGCCAGCTACTGCTCCATTGGTAATGATTTACCTACTGTTCCCCGCTCCTTCCTGTCTCCTAATGAGCCTGGGATGGAAGAGCCGAGACTTTAAATCTGCTGCTACAGGGTCAGCCCTATTCCAGACAGCAGGTGGTGAGGCTGAAGCTCATTGCCATCCCTTCTGCCAGATCTTTGAAGAAAGTTTCACGGTTGAGCAACACAAGAACATCAAAATTGCGGGAACTTTCATGACTTTCCTGACACTGTCATATTGTCATTTTTATTTCTCATAAAATGGGGGGAAAAGGACAAATTCTTGCTGGACGGCATAGTGATTCAAGGTGGCTCTTCACACACTTGGCAAGTTCTTTCTCATACTGTAAGTCTTGGAAGTAGTCTATGCACCCAGGTGGGGATGCCTCACAATGAAGCCTTTACTCCAAACAGATTCTAGTTCCTTCCTGCCCTGGAGATCAGGAGCAGTCAGCTATGGTGGTGTTGTAAGCCTGGAGATGTGACTGACCCCACTGACCATCCCTCTCTTCAGCATCAGCCCCAAAGAAGCGTGCTTCTGGAGGCAGGTCTTTCTCAATGGAGCCAGAGCCCCAGCAGGGACTCTTCACCATCAGGACCCCCCTGGATATGTGAGGGACCTCAAGGAGTGGCAGCTTGTGACCTGGTCCTTTTCATCTTGGGAGTTTAGCAGAGGCTGTGGCAGCAGCTACAGTGGAGACTCTAGCAGAGAATTGGAGCAGAGGATTAGAATAGAAATTCCCCCACTGAAGATAGGCTTTTCTTCAGATGGCATTCTGATAGGGTGTGCTTTCCCCCCACCCCCATTGTGTCCTGTTTTAAGATTGCAGATTTCAAGGACAGATGCTAAAATGTGAGAATGACCTTAGTTGGAATTTCCCTCCAGGGAGATGCAGGGGGAGAAAGAAGTGAAATGGTCAAGGTGAAACAGGTTTCCCAGAAGGCAGGAAATCAGGATATATAAAGGGTGTGCAAACAAAGAGAGGGATTAGGATTCAAATTTTTCAGAGGCAATATGGAGATTGGATAGAGAGATTCATTGGAGGAGAGATGGGAATCGGCCATCTTGTAAAGACGTGAGCCATGTGAGCTTGGCCATGTGGCCACCGGGGTCCTGCAACCCTTGTCTGACCCAGACTGGCAGCATGTGTGCTAGATGCAGTTAAGAAGTTTGCAGATTTGAACTCTGTGTTGGAGTTTGTTTTGCTGAGTTTGATTTGTGTCTGAAAGAGGCCATGCAAAAGTTAGGCCTGAGAAGAAAATGAACTTTGGTGGTTCGGCACCATGGAGTTTCTGCTACCTGGAAGGCAAGAAGAACACAGCGTGGAAGACAAGGAGGAGCAGGCCAAAGGAGCAGCCAAAGGAACATGGCTTCAAGCATCTGGAAATGAGCTCTGACTGGACATTGGTGAGATGATCAGGACTGAGAGACTGAGGCTTTTTGGGCAATCTGGGGAAAGGACTTTGGACAATGCTGAGAAAGGTTTTGGACAATGTTAATGTAATCAGAGTTTTCCTTACATGTTTCTTGTGTAGTTATTAGGATAATTAGAAATCACTTTGTTAGAAATAAATTAGTCTGCACTGATAGTCTTGCATTGGTTTGGTAATTTGGTTAAAAAGGCTGGAGATGGTGGAATGAACCCACAAGTGTAGAGTTTAAACTGTCTTTAAGTTTTTTTTTTTGTTTTTTTGGTTTTTTTTTTAGGTCTGAAAGAAGGAAGGAAAGCAGAGAGAAGCTGGTAGCTGATGTTTGCATATCAATAGTAGGCAGGTACAGTGTAAATGCTAATGAACAGTGTGTAGTCTGCTTCCTAGGGAGAGAAGCAGGCGTGGCTACTTCAAGGTAAAAGCAATTGTGAATGGCCTGTTGGTAGCCTGCTTCATAGAGAGAAGCAGGCCTGTATGGTCTTTAAGTCACACAGTCAAAGTCTTCATTATACCCTCTTTCAATTCCTTTAAATAAAACAATGACACTTTTTAAAATAAAATCTTCTCCTTTCTTTAGACCAGTATCCTCAAATTGCAATATGGACACAAATTACTTGGGGATCTCATTAACATGCAGATTCTCCAAAGTCTGAGGTGGGGATCAAAGATGCTGCTGAGATTTTAAAGTAAAGCATACACGGGAGAGCTTTTCTTCCTGCAATTAGAGTGACTTTCCTCAGCCACCACTTGACTTCTGGCTGATAGTCCTTGGGTCAGAGCAGAAAGCTGCTAACACATGGCGAAGACAAGATGGGCTTGATGATCAGTGGCTCTGACAAGTGCACCATCTCTTTCAAGATCAACAGTTGTCCAGAGGTATTCTTCATGTTATTCACACCTAAGAAGTTCATTTTGTGCATGTAAGGGATTAAAAAGGTCACTTAAAGGGTTAAAGGGAGAGACTGCTCCCTTTTCCTGGCATTTCTAACAAGCTGAACCAGATCCAACCCTTTTTAATGAGCACTTATTTTATACAAATAAGCTCATGGGCTCATACTCATCTCTAATTAAACCAAAAAGGAAGCATTTGTTCTAATTGGACTGCATAGCTCAGGAATTAATTGTGAGATTGTTTAGAATTGCAATCTTGTGACCCGCTCCCTCCTCCTACTTTAGGAGTCTCACTCTGGGTAATTTTTCTGGACTTGTCTTTCTTTTTAATTCCTGGAAGCCTTAGTGCTAGTTGAACCAATGATTTATAATCAAAAGCAAAATCTTCTAAGGGCAGCTCACTGTGAAGCTTTACAAAAGCTTTGGCAAAGGTGAAGATAACTCAATTTAGCCTAATATTCTAATGTGCTTCTAAGAAAGCACCCTCATAATTAAGGATTTGCACAATTTCTATGGAGGGAATCATGTGTCACATTATTTATTGATATCAAAAGAGTCACTTTTGTGTTCTGCAGTCTGGCATGCCTGAAAACCACGGATATTCTCACCAAATGCTAGTTTCAAGCTGTGGTTAGCCAAAGGTACAAGAGGTTTTCATTGGCACATCTGGTGTCCCTGGGTGGCACTGATTACCGTCTAGTTTGCAAAGGAGTGACAGCCCTTGGCATGGCTGGCACTCAAGCTGCCCCTCCTCTGATAGGGCTCTTTCTTTTGCATCTCGTTGTACAGCTTACTGATAAATGCTGGTTATTTGCCTACAGCACACTCAGCTCATCTAGCTGCAGAGCTCACAAACTGGTCTTTTGCCTTACAAAGAAGTACATATACCTTGAGTATGTCTTGACTGCATACACCGAACCCCTTAGGACCAGGGCAAATGTCTTGAGAGAATCAGGCAGACAGGCCCAGGTGCTCTCTCACATAGGGAATCTCCAACCCACAGCTCCACTCATCTAACTGTGCTTTGGTTACTAATATTCTGCCCAGGGCCAAGGAAACCCAGTTCACTGCCAAAAACTAGCTTGAGCTTGCGGTGCTGACACTCAGAAAATTCTTGTTTTAACTTGCATATGGAAGGAATACATTTCAAGTTAACTGTCAATGATAGAGAAAAGGGGGATGCTTGAGATGGTCTTCCCAGGAAACATGCTGCATTTCATGTTAATGACACTTTAAGAGTGTTTATTCACAAGCAGATTAAATTTCTGCTAGGTATTTTTCCACCTCACAGCCTTTCCTCCAGCCAAATGTACAAGTTTACACAGTTGAGTGCTACCAAAAGCAAAATCTGGCTGTCTTTGAATAAGTTTTAGGGATGGAAAAATGAAGAGAACTTTGCCAGAATTACACAGTGTGAAGCAACCCAAATCAGACCATAGCAATTGAATAAAACCAGGTGAACCATTTTACTTAAGGAATGGATTTTAATAAAGATCAAGATAAACACACTGATTGATAAATGTATCTTGCAGATACTTTGCACCAACTGTTTATGGAAAGCTTCCACACAACCAGCCTTATGTGGTAGATAAATGGAAAATGAAAGGCATAATTTTTCCACACAAGGAGGTTGGTAAGAATAGGTAAGAAGGAGCAAATGTAACAATTATGAAACTCTGGAAAGGCTGTGAGGAAACTTTTCACAAGACTGTGAGATCCTATAATGTCTGACTGCAGAAGGGAAGACTGAACTCTGACAGAAGATGAGGGTGGAACAAGTGGCCCAAACATCACATTTATGATATTGCCAATGTTGTCTTTGTTGTCATCTATTATTAGGTATATCATATCATTTGGGAAATATACCATGTGGTTTGACCATTTAAAATATAAGGGTTTTGAGATCTGATGCAATGTTTTTATTTGCAAGAAAATGTAATATTTATTTTTTAAGAAAAATACCAAGAGCTTCAAAATTGGAAGTTAAAAAATATCTCTGAACCTGAATGGTATTAGCAGGAATAGATAATCCAATGAGCTAGCTGACAAAAGTAATGGCAAAGACATGTGGGTGGTTGTTCTCTGGAAACTGGAGCATTTCAGGTGACTACCACACAGTCCTGAAGAAGCCTTCTCAAGGAAACGTGCCTCAACAACAGTCTACTCAAGGCCACCAGACCCATGGTTGTGGGGACCTTCAAATGCAGGCTTTCCACCCAGCCCTGTGGTTTGCACCTGGACACCAGCAAAGCTGAGACAGGTTGTTCTAGCTGCCAAAAATTTAACATGTAATTGAAAGAAGCTGATGATACTTTTTAGGTCAAGAGGATACAGGATTAAGTCAGTCAGAAGGTTTTCGGTCTTTCAGTTCTGGAAGGGCTGTCCCTGAGGATAGGGATCTGGCCCTGGGCCCACTCAAGCCCCATCACCTGAACAAATATCTCCTTGTTACCCTGATGTCACTGGAGAGAACAGCTGAGGTTCAGCAAAACATCTGCTCATGAATCATCTCCTCTGTGTCAAGCTCTCTCTCCAAGACCCATCCTGCACTCTGACATTTTCTTTAAATGAAAAAAAAAAAGAAAGAAAGAAAGAAAAAGATATGCACAATGGCATTTATCCAGGCTGACTCACTAAGCTGGGGCACTGTTGGCTCCATCCATTTAGACACATCACTGATCACCAGATCCCAGTCTTCTCAAAACCAAGCTCCATAGATTCTCCTCAGTTTCTTCTAGGGAACTCACCCCCCAGGACCCCATTCTTCTGCACCTCACTGTTTCTCATGCCAGGAAAGTGCAAAGATGGGCTGACCCACTTCTGGGTCACAAGGCAGAGGCAGTAGGCAGCCTGATCTCATCACAAGATGAGAAGATTCCCTGGGAAACAGCATGTTTGTTCTTGGTGCTTCCAGACTCAGGGTGTCTGGGAACTTGCAAAGGTCCAGGATCCCAGGTTTCAGGTGTGCTGTAGCCCATCGATACTGAAATGGGGCCAAGTTCAGCAAAGGCTAAGGTGACCAATTGCTTGACTTTCTTCTGTGAGTGACAACTTGTATTTGAAACTTCATTTTGCATTAAAATATGGAAAGTGAGGTTGAGTTTCTTGTAGAAGACAGCAGACAGGGCCAGATTTAGGTCATCTATTTTCTGAGCTAAGAAAATGCTTATTGGGACCTTCAAAAAAGTTTTCCCAACTTTCTAAGGTATATCAATTAAAAAAAGCACGAGTGCCTCGTGGTGCATGCCTGTAGGCATGCTTCATAGCAGAGCAGTTTCACAGACACATACATGTGGGACTTCACCATCTGGCGCAGGTGAAACCAATACATCACATGCTCTGCAAAACTGAAAATGTTCAGGAAATTGTGTGATGGTGAGTCAGGCCCAGAAGATATCTCTCATGTTGGAAATGTTTTTTCTGTGGTGACATACTTGATCATCTTCTTTACAGACACGGGGCTCTCTAAGTCTTCCCCTCTTTACAGCTTAAATTCTTGTACTTCTAGGAAATTCTTCAAAGAATGTTAAAACTGTGCTTTTGTATCTAGGAGTACAGTGGAGAGCTCTGCTTTTAGAAATGTGGGCACTTGTTTATTATTTAAAAATGATGTCCACTGAAACATTTTGTGTGTTGGGGTCTTTCCAGCCCACACTTAGAAGGACGAATATGATAATAAAGAAAGCAATACCAGACTGGAATTCTTCAACCCACCAGCCCTCTGCAAACTTTCCATACTAAATACATCACTTTCCATACTAAATACAAATCATGTGGCTTAAGTTACTTCTTATTTACCAACAAATAAATTCTTAAAACTTCTTTATTGTCCAGTATTGTTCCATCATAACAAACCTATGTGGACTACATTTATGAAAATAAGTGTTGGAGTCATTCATTAAAGACCATTGGATTCATAGTGTTGGAAATAATGACTCTAACTTTGGAATTTCCAAAGCAATAAACACAAGAAAAAGGTCAGAAAGAATAGGTAGTTATTTTAAAAAGATGCATAGGTGTGCATCTATGGGTCTTTACTATTACACAGTTTCTGCATAAACAAGTCAACCATGTAGCTCATGGCAAACAAGCCCTCCAACCTCCAGTTCCTGTATTCATACAAAACTGATACAGATCTAAGCCAAAAATAATAATAATAATAATAATGTTACCTAAAGTCATCTAATCAGAGCAGAAAATCCATTCACTGAGAAGGTATGAGAATCCATTCTTCAAGCATAAACCAATGCTGGGGGTGCACAATATTCTCAGATGTCATTTAACTATAGTGAGGAAGGTCGATTTAACTTTGTTCTCGGAATGTGTATAGTGTAGCAATAATACATGAGAAAAAGGTCCATAGTAATTAAAAAAATGACAGCTGAAAGAAACTACTAGAGAATAAAGGACCGATTGAGAGAAGAACAAGTCAAGAGAAAAGGTACGGCAGAGGAGGTCATATTTGAGCTGAGGCCTGGGAGACGAGAAGAAGGGGTGCTTCTAACCAGAGGGACAAAATAACTGGAGTCCCAGAGGCTTCAGCTGCACATTTGAGAAACTAAAGGAAAGTTAGTTTCTCAAACTGAGAGGCCAAAGCAAGAGAAGATGTGCCTCTGTTTAAGGCAAACGGAGCTAAAGCAATGCTCGCAGGAAGGGTTTGGAACTTTATTCCATGTGCAGTTGGAAAAAGTAATATATTCAGGGTCCTGTGAGGAGAGTGGTTGGGAGAGGAAGAAAGAAGCAAAAAATACACAAGAACTATCCATGGGAACTATTGGAATAGTTGAAATAAGCAATCATGGTTACCTGGGCATGAACAGGGGGGTGGAGAAAGGTCGACCAGTCCAATGACCTTGAGTTTTTTTTCGGACATGTTAATTTAGATACACCTGCAAGATGTCCAAGAAGATGTGGTGATACAGAAATCTGGAGTTTCAAAATATAAATTCAGATGTCAAGTATATGTAGGAACATTGATATATCTGAGAATGAACTGATTTCAGCTGGTGTGAGTACAGAGGGGCAAGGACAGAGCTTTAAGCACTACCCGGACACACAGAGGGTGGCTCTGATATTTCTGTAGAGATGACAGTTGGGTCAAGCAAGAAAGCTTTAATGATGAGAGGAACCAATGATGCATGTTTGTCAACCTACTGGTAAAATTCAAGTGTGTCTTTGTTGTGAGTAAATAACTAGAAGATTAGAAGAGACAGGAACTGCCTATCTGACCAGGGACTCCTGAGCCATCAACTTTTTGACAAATGAGAGTTTTTTGTAAAAAAAAAAACAAACCTTTTTGACAAATGGTTTTTACAAAAAATAAAAGTAGGATGGAACGTCTGAACTTTTGGGTCACCTAAAGCAAGTTCATGGGAAGGAAGTTTCTCAGTGGTTCCTTCAACAAGTCCCAGGAAATAATTACAATAGGAAATTTTCTATAGAGGCCATTGAATTACATGTGGTTTCTTCTGAGTCTTGAGTTACTCTCTCTTACAGGCTAAATAGATTGGGAAACTACAATCAGAAAACGAGTAGGAACTACCATCACTGATATATTTTTAAAGATGTATGCATACTTTGAACATTAGTTTACCTTGGCTGTGTAATAAGTCACCTCAAAACTTAGTGGCTTACAATGTCAAACATGTGCTTGCCAGTTGGTTTTTATGGCTGGACCATAAGAGTCTGACCTTAAGTTTTGGGTTGCTCAGGAACCCACTTCAAGGACAGCATTCTGTAGTAAACACATTGTCAGCCATAGAACAGATAGATCACCACACCCCTGACCACTGCCTTGTGTAAGAGATTTCAGATTGACTTAGAAAACTAACCATTTGATCACTTTTTTTCCCTTCTTGTGTTTTAATTTCTTCTCCAATGCCCTAAACTCCCCAATAAAGGCTAAACCTACTAAACTCTAGTCCCCCAACCTTGATCCCAATAAAAGTAAAACTCCAGGTCTGCACACATGCACTTCAACCCACACGGGGTACCCCTTTCTGTCTCAGTGACTCTGCTGCATGTGTACTGTGTGCCCTCTAGAATCTGTAATAAACTTTCTTTCCTTAAAGTCCCTCGATGGTTGTTACTGAGGTTATTTCCTGCAATTGTGATCAAAACTACAGGGACCAGTCACCACACTGGCTCCAGAGGGAAATGTCCATGGTGGCTACTCTCCAGGACCAGGGAAGTATTTCAGGCATTTCTAGCCAGTAGCATCTTTAGTAATAGACTTGAGACCAGCATAAAATATATTCATTCTTCCTGAAAATTCTTAACAGTCAGCTGAGTGCCTGTGGTTTGGACTCAATGAAGGATCTCTGACATCAGTCAGGCAAGTTTCACAGCATCCTACAGAACAACCCAGGTTTTTCAGGGTTACAGGGTTCCAAGAACTAATGTCAGTGTTTGGTTGCAACATATTTCCATTGACCAAAGCACAGTGCAGGAACAAATCCT
>PVHY01034153.1:0-10639 GCA_004024945.1 Uropsilus gracilis | reverse complement strand
TTTATTTCTAACAAAGTGATTTCTAATTATCCTAATAATTACAAAAAAAACATGTAAGACTCAGAATACTTTAACATTGTCCAAACCCTTTCTCAGTATTGTCCAAAGTCCTTTCCCAGATTGCCCCAAATATCCTCAGTCTCTCAGTCTTAATCGTCTCACCAATGTCCAGTCAGAGTCCATCTCCAGACGCTTGAAGACATGTTCCTTTAAATGCTCCTCTTTGTCTTTCACACTGTCTTCTCCTTGTCACCTTCAGGTAGCAGAAACTCCATGGTGCCAAACCAGCAAAGTTCACTTTCTTCTCAGGCCTAACTTTTGCACGGCCTCTTTCGGACACAAATCAAACTCAGCAAAGCAAACTCCAACACGGAGTTTAAATCTGCAAACTCCTTAACTGCTTTCAGCAAACATGCTGCCAGCCTGGGCCAGCCGAGGGTTGTTACAGGCCCTCGGTGGCCACATGGCCAAGCTCACATGGCTCACATCTTTATAAGATGGCCAATTCCCATCTCTCCTTCACTAAACCTCTCTCTCTATCCAGTCTCCATATTCGAATCTGCATCCCCCCTTTCTCTTTGTTTGCACACCCTTTATATACCCTGATTTCCCGCCTTCCAGGAAATCTGTTACACTTCTTTCTTCCCCCTGCATCCCCCTGAAGGGAAATTCAGCTAAGGTCATTTTCCCATTTTAACATTACCTGTCCTTGAAACCTACAATCCCAAGCAGGAGACAGTGTGTGTGTGGGGCACACCCTATCAGGATAAGATAACTGGCCACTTGTGGCTGTGAGGACTTTTCATTTTCTCTGTTAATATTCCCTTTTAAATAAAACCCTGTTGTTAAACCACATTTTGAGTGGCATCTGCCACACGTGTGTGTTACAAACCTGAGGGAACCTGGATGGCAGAGTCGCATTTTGAATGTGGCTTGTTGGTTGGTGGCTTCTGCCCCTTTTGACCCGATATCATAGTGTCTGGGAAATGATGGAAGAGATTGAACAGTGTTTGTTTTACTTTCTGAAGGAGTAAAGACCAAAGTGTAAGCAACTTATTCCTGGAAAAATGATGAGCTGCCTCTCCTAGCTTTCCTCTTGTCAACTGAATTGCAGTATCTCTGGTAACAGGAATCGCTGGTGTTGGTAGGTCAATGGAATTATCAACTAATGCAAGGAAAAACACACTACTTCTAGTGCTTATTAACCCTAAGCTCAGATATATATCCTTTCTTAAAAAGAGAATCTTGAGTCCCAAAATGTTCTACCTATACCTCCCCTCACTATAGAAAAAGAGGGATAACCAAATCTTCCACTCCCCCTCCCTTGAAATGTGTAACCAAGAGAATAAAGTTCAGAGGGATGTGAAAAAACCTCAGTGGAGCGCCTTCTGGAGACTTTTCCAACACACCACCCTGCTTTCAATTTTTTCTAACGTTGTTTTCATTTGAAACTAGAGTCATGCAGCTTGCTCATGCAAAAATGAGACTAAAAAAAATTAGGGTCTGGAAAGGAAGAGAAGGATTAAATAGAGTTCTGCTAGGATGTGACCATCATGATCTAATGCACCATAGACACCCCAGCTTCCGGGAATCCTGATTTTTAAGGGCTGGAGCTACAGAGGACAGTTGGCACTCAGCTGGTCAAGCTGTTGGCCTCAGATTGCCTCAGTGTCTTCTATAAATTCAACTGGTGCTATTTAGGCTTTTTTTTTTTTTTTTTAACATGCAGCACAGGAAATTTTTCCTCAGTGCATGTAAAAGCTTTGAGTCCCCAAAGAAAAAGATTTGGCAAGTCAGTTAAGATGAAAGTAGAAGCACCGAATACATGAGCACATTTTAACAATGTCCAAGTGGAACTTTTACTGCCAACAGTAGACGTGCACTGGAATTTGAAATGCAGCCCAAATGCTAAATGCAGTTGTTTTTATCTGCGAGGAGAACTTTGTGGTTTCATTCTGGGATGAATCACTATGTTCTGATTTATCCAACTAGTAAATGTAGCTGATTTGTTTTCATTAGGGAGTTGAAAGTTTGTTTTGTTTTGTTTTTGTTCCAGTAAAGAAAAACGATTGAGCTTGGTAAGAATACAAGGAGACAAAATTTTATGGAAGGGCTCAATAAAGATAAAACCAAGATGTCACCTGCCATGTCCAATGATGAGAGCTGGAGATCTGGCATGAAGAGGGAAACTCGGGATTTCAGAAGCCAGAGCTTTGCTGGCAGTATCTGACAGCATCTTGACATGGCTATTCCAGGTTGCCAGATCACACAACTAAGCCCTTCGTGTCCTGTGAACTTAATTTTGTCTAATCTATTAAATGATTTCATTGTGGGTCTACGTGACATTTAACATATTTTCTGAAAAGTTGAAGTCTCTCGGGCCCATTCTGCAGGACAGCAGCATTTGTTTCAATGAATCAGTTAATACATCAATCCGCTAATTATTTACTTGCTGTCTATTACCTGAAGGTGCTTTATGGGTGAGCTGATGCCATGACTTCGCCAGTACGCAGGCACTGGGGCCAAAGAATTCCGTTACTATGATAGTAGTTTTCTATCTAGGACTGTTTTCTGATGCCTTTAGTGCCAAATAACTTATTATCAGAAGGATGGCACCCTTAACCCACTGACTTGTTCTCCTGCGTATTTCTTAAGCAAAAACAACAGTGCATATATTGTAGAATTTTTAAAAAATTCAATTTAATTTTTGAAAATTGTATTATTTCTTATTATAATAATGCTGGTAGACACATTGCATATTATTCACAGGTTTCATGGAATTTAAAATGTGTATGCTTGACTTGTCCTACCAACAATTTTATCACATAATAGATGATATGTATATTGATCTATCGATCATAGACTCGGTAGGTAGGGTACATGTTATTGTGTCATAAATATTCTCAATGAAGGAGAAACAAGGGCAGAACTCTCCATGAAATGGGTCAACATCTTTTGAAAATACAAAGTGATCTAGTGTCAGTTAGCATTTTCATTTAAACCTGTTGTTTTGTGGAGGTATTAGCTCCAAGTTAACTTTAGCTGTTGAGACTGTAAACAATTTACTCAAGTAGAAAGAAAAAGGCATGCTGGGCGTGGTGATGGTGTAAGCCCAGGAGGCAAGAGGCCAGGGAATGCTTGAGTTCTCTATTCGAGACTACCTGGGACAACATAGTGAGACCTAGTCTCAAAATAAAAAAAAAAGAAAAGAAAGAAGGAAAAGAAGAGAAAAAGGCAAACAAAGCTGCTTAGAGCCCTTTTTTTTTTCATGCTATTTTCCAAAGTCCCTCATGATGACCAAGCTGTCCTGAGCAAATGCTTGGTGAACTGTCATTGTCATGGCTTTATGTGCGTGAAGAATTTATCATACTCACTCCAGCCTCTATCACTTGGCAGCCCCAAGAGCTGATGCCAGGATCTCCAGGCATAGCTAATATTTCAAAAGGTCAGTCTGTGCGGCCAATGTGAGCTTCCTCCTCGTGGCCCGATGGTTTTTCTCAACCATGTTTCCTCTTCTAGCATTAGTTGGAAAAACTCTTTGCTATCTCTTCTTAGTTCCTTGTCCTTTGTTCGCTACAAAAGACAGATTTTCTTTGGTAAATCCTTCGTAATTAAATGAGCACTTCAGTGCCTGGAACCTTCAATGGCCTGTTTCCTAGGTTTTTGCCTCTGACAGTCATATTTTGCAAAGGCCCCTGAGATGACTCGGCATCTTCCCCTACTTAACACTAAACCAATTGAAGCCGATGCTTCACTGCATGAAGGAGGAAAAGATTCATTAAGGGCACTTCATTAAAGGAGCTGAAATGGGATGCTCTAAATGCACCCGAACCAACTGCAATCCAGAGGAGCTGTCTATTAGGAGAGCCACAAAGACAGTTTCAGAAACTGAACTCCAGCTCCAGTGCACGGATTAGGGAGAGTGATGGGATTAGTGTTTAATGACTTGGGGCAGGAGACAAAGGGAATTTCCACAAAGAGGCTTAGATATGGAAGAATTAACACTCTCTATTCCATCCAGGCCTCAGATGACTTCCAGCATTCTTTTCAGACTCCAAAGCAAGGGAAGAGAAAAAAAGTTGAGCAAAGCTTTCATACTTTCCTAACTCAAGAGAAAAAAAAAATCACAACAATACAGAAGGAAAAAAGAACCCTCTCCACTCTTTGCACTTGAAACCACTTTTAAAATAAGCGCCTACAATTGTATAATTCGCCCCTAGGTGAGTTTGGTCAGGTCCTTCAGCTTGTGCTGGGAGAATCCCAGCTCAGCGCTGGACACTGCTGTCACCCCCACCCCCATTCTCACCTCCACTGTCCCTTCCTCCCCCTCCCCCTTCAGCAGGACCCAGTTTAGCTGCTTCAAAGAGCTTCCTCTGAGCAGTTGTTTATGTTACAGGTGCAGCTGAAGGGACAGAGAAACAGCTACATTGTAGAATCTCCTCTTGGCCCCATTTGGCTGGGACTCAAATGATTCCAGCGTCTATGGCCTGAGAAGATTTCACGAAACGAGGTGATTATCCTGCCTATGTGAGGGGATAACTTTGGAAATGTGCTTAACGGTTCAAAGTGCTCTTGAAAAAGAATCAAGTCATCTTGGAGCAGGGCAGGCAATGTTGGCGCTTATCTCCAGGGTTTCCCCCTGCTTGGACAAGGACCCTGTATCGTTATCTAAACACGGAGCCAAATTGAAGTGGCTGACCCTGGAGTGGAGTAGAATTCCCGAGACTGTTAAGTAAATAGACACCGAGCACCAAATGCCTGCGAGCTGTGTGTGATTATGCCCCGCAGCCATGAACGGCGAGATGCAGGTGCAAATGTTACTGTAGGCAGAAGTACAATCCAAATAGTGCCGTCAACGCTCTCGAGCTGTAAACCAATTCAATGTGTCCATATTTTTCACCAAACCAAATCACTTGCAGAAAAGCTGGGTATTCATTTCATGTATTAGCCCCTAGGAAATGGTCCTGGAGCAGCCCTAGACACCAAGGTATTATTTAACTCGGGTGGTTTAGTGGGACAATGGCAGTCCCCTGCCGTAATCCATTCAGGGGCAATCCGGCAGTCAGTGTGAAATTAAATACATTACAGGGAAAGAGCTTAATGCGTTTTATAGGCAGTTGTTCATCCACATCAAACTTTAGTTTTTAAAATCCTAACATTTGATCCCACGACAGGAACTGTGCCTGGAGTCAGAGATTGCCATGCTGTGCTGCCAGGAGGTGGGAGAGAGAGGCATTGCCTAGGTTTCAGTGAAAGGAACCATCTCCTGTCTTAGTTCTACTAGGTCACTCAGATGCCAAGTGCGGGAGTGGCATCAGATCAGGTTGCCACAGCGTTTGGACCTGGATTCATCGCTCTTCTTTTTCTGCTAACGCTTTTCTTAAAGGACTCCGATTTTATTTTCAGCTCAGCGGCACCCCTTTTCTTGGGGCTAAATTGAAATAGGGTGTAATGGACTTTCCTCACCTCGCTAGCAGTCCCTCTTGACCCCAGCATCGTCTAGCGGTCTGTTCTTTGTTATATTGAAAATGTGTAGAAATTTTTATAGAGATCTTCAGTTATATAAATAGCTTTGAAAATTGTTGTAACTTTAAAAACAGGTCAAAGAGGAAATTGAACAGCTAGTGAGTTTCATACCATGCAGTCAGCTTTCTGAAGGGCTGGTTTGGTATGCCTAATAAGTGGTTGCTTTTATTGTTGTGGTTTCCACCATGCTTCCCCTGCATTGCTTTTAATAGAAGTGGGAGCATGGGGAATTTTCTGATAAATATCAAATATGTCACGAATGGATCCTGGCACCACATTGAAATATAAGGCCAGTTTTTGCCCTGGGTGTTGGTTGGCCATGCCATTGCCCTGCTGAGCACCCCGTTCTCCATGAGCACCCATTGAGTGTCACTCTCCTGGGCTTCCAGGAAGGTTCCTGAATGCCCCATGGTTCACAGGTGAAGCCTCATGAAGTCATCCTCATAAATGGTGGCAGTGTGTTGTTGAGGTCTTCAGACCAAAGTCTGGGTGCAAAAGCTAATCAAGAAGGCTTTTTGATAGCATTTTTTTTTCCCCTGCAAAAGTGGAATGAGGGTTTTCTAGCTCTTTAAAATATGGTGAAACTTAGACGTGCCTTTCCCTTGCATTGGATTGGAGTTTAGGAGCTTAAAAACGGTTTCTCAACCATGGATATGGGGGCAGGGAGGAGCGTAGCAGTAAAATGATTGTTAAAGGCCCATGGATCCACTTATGCACACATTCTCCAGGGTCGCAATCATAGTATCTCACACCTAGATTGCTATTTTTGAAATAATGTCTATAGATGGAACACCAAATATCTCAATTGAGCTAGTACATTCAACATTAATTTTGAAAACTACTGAGGTTATTTTTATCATTCAATGTTTTTTCAAGTTATATTAAAAGTTCAAATCATATCATATAGAAGTCTGAAACTTTTTCAGGGTGGGTGTAGTAAGAAATCTATCAATTGTCAGTAATAAAAGCCAACTTCATCTAGTTAAAGTCGTGGGGGAATTTTATTGTTCAATTACTGTTCAAGCAATGCAGACATATGTTCAGCTCTGATTGCCTTTGCTTCACTTGATTCTCGGAGAGGTTTTGTCCATGGGATGGGTCTAAGAAAGGGTCCTGGTTCCTTGACAATGTGGACCTGAAGACTTGTGAAATCAAGAGAAATCCAATACCTTAATCTTTACCCCAATAACATATCTAACTCCAAAGCAGGGTTTGAGTTGGCTTGTCCTTCTTCGTGGACCTAGCTCCAACCTGCAGGGATTCAGGTGGAGAAAGGACCATCTGATTGGTCAGCATAAATCACACACTCACCCCTGTTAAGGGAAGAGAAGTGGATTTGATTTACAGTAATGCCAGCATCACTGAGAGAGGAGTCTATTTCCAAACTAAAATCTTGCCACTGTAAGGGTGGGGAGTATCTTCACATTTATAGTTATATTTATAAAATTTTGCAATTGCGTTCTAGATTATATCTTTGACAACTTAAATTATCTTTTAATAAATACCTTTACTATGCATTAGAAGTTGGTTAAGCACAAATGAAACCAAAGGGAATAGCCTGGCATATGCTGCTTTGAAACCTTACCACTACACATGGTTCATGTGCCTGTGTTTGCTTGAGTGGGAGAAGAAAAGAGTGAAGTGTTTGAAGAGAGCTGCCCCAAAAAATTCCTTTAAAATTTAATCTTAAATCTTTACTATAAATTTTAAACAAAATAAACTCTCATTCTCTCTCTTGCTCTCTCCCTTTCTCCCTCCCTCACTCTCTTAATCTTTCTCACACACACAAGACCCACACCATACTACCAGCACAACCATCAAACAGACACAAGCTTTAAGAGCTAATTCCAAAAAAAGTAGGGACATCTCTTTCTAGTTCTCTCCATTTGTCTTGAGTCACTGTCTTTTGCTGGCATAGCCACCTGAAATGGGGAAGGTCATCCCCTGAAGTCCAGAGTCCTGAATAACATGACTCTTCTAATCCTATAATGCGAATTTTGATGAAAGTTCCCAGAATAGAAGCCAAGAAAATTTCATATACTTGTCCTAGACTCCCTTGCAGCTAGGGTGTGGACTTACAACCACCATCTAGTCAAACAGCATTCCCTGCCTCAGACTTAAAATTGATAGCTAGAGCTGCAAAAAGCAGGAGAACAGCGAATTTATTTCTCAGGTAATGCTAGCATATGTGACATCAACATTCAGTTTCTAGGGTTTTCAGGGCTTGTGCTGAGGTGCTGATTGTGACTTCCAGTTATTAAGACTAGTAGCAGTGGTTGATAAGCCCCAATAGAGGTTAGCAGCTCTATTGATAAAATTCCTGTCCAACGAGATTTGTGGCATCATTTTGGCTGTGATTCTGACTATTGTCTAGACACCCTCTGTAATTTTTAAGTCTGGTTCTTCCAGGCTTCCTGGTGCTTTTATAAACATAAAACACAATATGGATGCTATTCCTGGAATTGAGCAACATTAGTGGGCTTATCCTTCAACTTCCTCATCTTTGTGCAACAAATTCCCCACTGCCTAAATCAGCCAGAGTTGGTTTATATTACTTGAAACAAAGAACTCTGATGGGATGTTATTTTTAACCTCATTTTATAGATTTGGAAACCCAGGCTTAGAGAAACAAATACATTGTGCAAGGCTAAAGGGGTGGTATTAAAAGTAGGCTGAATTGAGATCCCTTGTTCCTCTATGACTCTCCTATAAGCAGGCAAGAAATTTCTGTGAAGTTGGTCTGAATACAACTTAGAAAAGGGTAGGCATCCTTGATTAAAGTCTTACTTCCAGCAAAGTCTTTCCCAGTGTTACTTTGGGTAATGTTTATTTGACTAAAACATGACAAGGCTGTATGTATAGTGACTTATAACTACTGAGGGTAGGGTGTTGGGCACGATCACAGACCAGACTGGGCTCATGCTGTAAAATGAGAAATACCTCATTTTACTTCCTTATCTGTCACCCCAAAACTGAAAAAAAGACAGGCATAAATACCTCTAACGAGTGATAGTGTCACCATTCCTTCAATGCTTCAATGTTTACTTAAAAAAATTCCTTAAAAAGATAGCAACCAATTTGTGAGTGATCCCCTGCCTCCAATTACCTCACAAAAAACCAATATATTAACCTGTTAACCAATTTTATTACACCCTCACCATTTTCCTTCCTTTAATATTCATCATAAATTGTGCTCTGCTCCTTATAAATACTCCTTCCTTTGTTAAATATATCATCATCTAGTCTATTACTTCCAGCCAATCCTCAGCTGCCATAGGTAAGCCATCTCTCTCCTCATCCTTTCTTTGTACCCGGTGTTCGGCTCTCAACACTAGGGGTTATAGAAGCATACAAACCCCTTGAAGTCTGGCTCTTCTGCATAAAGCACTGCATAAATCTGTATAGCATATATACAGATATATGATATCTAATTTCATCCCAAGACCATTCTTGGAACTCAACATATCCCAGACTGAGAACCTCAAAACAGATCATCTCTCAGTCTGCTGCCTTCCTAATCAAAATTGCATGAGTCCATTGAGTGAGTTTTCTATAACTAATGACCTCAGTAATAACTTTCGCTCTCTCCCCGCTATTCTCTTTCTCTTTCTCCTGCCTCCCTTCCTCCACATCTGAGTTAACCACACTCCTCAGTTTATTGCATATTAGCTTCATTAGGCAAGAAATCTGAGAAGATTCGAATCCATATGATATCATGTGACTAATGTGTACAAGAACCATAATAGTTTAAGACTGAGAAAAGAAGACTCACACATGATGACTTGTGTCAGTGACTCTTACTGTCAGTAGCCTCAAGTAACTGAAAATCCAATCAAAAGTGGCCTATTTCAATCTCCTGTAATAAGTTTTGGGAGAAAGATGTACTAGGTGGGTAAATTTGGTAGAAAACTTGGGATCCTCTCTTCTTCCCACTTTGCCTTCCTCTTCCAGGATGTTGACTTGTCCCTTCCTCTTCCACAAAGACTGGGGGAGGGGCATCATTGTAGTCAGGATATGCAGCTAATAACATGAATGTTTTTAAAGAGGATGTTGACTCTTGTTTTTAACCATTGCACAGTAACTGATATAAAACTTGCCCTCTCACTGAAAATAACTAAAAACCAGATAAAGAGATGAGGCATTTAAAAATATTGAATAGGCATGAGATGATTATCCCTGACAGAAGGGAAATATGCAAGATGAGTCACATTTTTCTACATGGGAGTACCTTTTCCTCTGCAGTCCAAAGAAGAGAAATCAAGTAAAACAAGTCTTGCTGAGCTGAGATTACAGTTCTAGGTTCCTGAAGGAATGAAATTTGCTAGACATGATACTAAATAAAAGGGAGCTATGCAGAGCATAGGCAGGTATCACAGAGATAAAAAATTAACAATCATAACAGAGGCCATGCTGTTTAGGAAGACATTGAAGTTCAGACCCACCAAAAGAAAGAACTATTTCAGGTATTAAATGGAACTACGATATGACCCAGCAATTCCTCTCTTGGGAATCTATCCTAAGGAGACCTCAATGCTTGTACAAAGGGACACCTGTGCTTGGATGTTTATTGCAGCACTATTTATAATTGCAAGGACATGGAAGCAACCAAAATGTCTGAAAACAAATGACTGGATGAACAAGATGTGGTATATATACACAATGGAATATTACTCATCAATTAAAAATGACAAATTGGACAATTTTATGATTAACATGGATGGACTTAGAAGAAATCATATTAGCAGAAACAAGTCAAAAAGAAAAAGACAGAAGCCAAATGGTTTCACTACTATATGGGACATGGGAAAGATAAACAACAAGCCATGAAGAAAAGTCAAAATAAGCCAACAACCAAATTAAAGTACACAACTTGGTGGTGGTGGGGAACAGGGTGGGAATGGTTGGGGGGGTGAATCACAGAGATCAAAAAGATATGAAATCTATATATAAATAATTTATTTAATATTAAAAAATAGATGCAAACCTAGAAAAGAAAGGTATTCCAGATGTTAAGGTAATAATCTCTAAAAACCCTAGTTTATGAAATAATAAGAACCATGTACCAAAGTAGTGCTATTCTAGGAACTATATTAGGAATAGGTTAAAACAAACT
>PVHY01034152.1:0-10635 GCA_004024945.1 Uropsilus gracilis | reverse complement strand
TTTTTCCCACAAGTAGGTTTATGTTAAATTTAGCATAGGGCCCTTTCTTTTCATTTTATCTATTGTTACAAACTTCCCAGATTTCTTGCTCTTTTAGGTCTTTTTCATAATAAAGTTTGAAAATTTTTTTTAACTTCAAAAAACGGTTGCCTTACTATTTAAAAGTATGTGGTTAGAATCAATCAAAATCATCCCTTAAATACTTGATCCTAATATTAGGCAAGTCATTATTCTCTAAATTTCCCCATGGGAAAAAAGGGGGGGGCTGATATTTGACTTCTGTTTCATTTTTATTCATTTTCAGGTAACTGACAGATACTTTGTTTTGAGCAGTACAGTACCCCTGAGGGAAGTTGAATTAATTTGGCAAAATATCTCAATGCAAAATTAGAATGACTGGAGATTACCAAATGGAGTTTTTTTTTTTTTTTTTTTTCTAAAAGAGGTAAATGTAATGCTGATTTGTTAATTATTCCAGGAGATGTGATCTCATAAATGTAGTTCTGGAATATCATTGTATACAAGTCTTTTAAAGGTCAGTATAAAAAGAGATACCATGTGTTCTTCTGTTGTAGGAAAGACAAATACACATCCACAAGACACATCTAAAACTGCCTGTACTAATGTTACATGAATAAGTATTTCAGTTTAAATTTCCAGGAACCTCATTACATGCAACATTTTGATTTCATTTTTTTAAAGCTATGTGTCAATACCTCAGATGAATGTGAGGCTGTTGATGCTTGAAAACTGTTAGGTAGGTCATTTAAAAGTTGCTTCCAGTGATGTCAAAATCTGATGTCAAAGAGTTATATGAAGAATTCAATATAATGTGAAATTATAAGGTGATAATAATTAAATAATTGTAAGTGTACATGTGACTAACCTATATTCTTAGCACATATATGTTCAAGTTGACTAAAAAATTTTGGGGGGATTCTTATTGTTTGGAGAGTTATATATTATCCCTGAAGCATCATGTAGAGGACCTTTCTATGGAAAATTGTTGAGCCTCTCACATGGGTTTAAATAGTCCCTGTTTTGGTCCCACCTTTCCCACTGACTGGCCCAGAAAGGCTAGAGGGCATTTTTTTTCCATCTTCACCCCTGTTTCTGCCCATTTGCATATATGAAAGAGTTAGCATAGTACAAATAGTGAGTGCTTAATAAGCAGTAAGTGTTGGAGACAAATCCTTTAAACTAAGACTTGTCTTTTCTAGTATGTTCTTAACTTTAGTTACTCCATGTCCATTTTTTAGCTTTTTCTTTGTTTTTCTTTATTTATCTTTGGGTACATTAACTTTTGATATCATAACTTACTTTTTATTATTTTAGTCTTTCAATGTCTTAAAAGATAACTTAGACTACTCAGGAAATGGGATGAGGTCATTAAAACAATATTATTTTTGAGAAGTTACATGGAATAAAATATGTGTCTAGAGACTCGAAGATTACTTATTCCTTGTTTTTAATAAAAGAAAACAGCTTGTCTTGGTAAGGTCAAGCCCTGAAGGTATATCTGTAAACACTGTCTTTAGTTAGCTTATCAAAGATTAATAGGCAAATTATAAATGTTTAACTGTAAATCTAATTACCTAAAGGCAATATTTGAATGCTACTGTATAATAAATAAAGGGACAGAATCAATGTATATTTTCTTACATTTTAATTTGCATAGCTTTATCCTGGTTCATGCAAATGTTGGCTCCCCTGGTTACTATGAAACTCTAGAGCTAGAAGAGACTGCTATCCCAGATTTATCGATGTAGTCACTTAAGAGCCTTTGGGTTTTTTCTTTTTTTTTTATAAGAATGCTTATTTTCAAAGTTTTATGTTTTCTACTTCTATTTCTATGTAGTAATCCTCGAAATGTATATTAGTAATTTAAGAACTTTTTCATCACCAATCTTAAATAATGGCAGTGTCAATCACTCATGATCCATCCATCCGTCTGCGCGTGCATGCGTCCGTCCATCAATCCAACCATGATGCATCCATGCGTTCATCCGTCCATCCATCCATCCACCCACCCGCCTGCTCACATTATTCACCAAATACCTTGTACATTGAAATTGATGTTGAATATGCAAAGGGCAGTAACACAATATCTACGCTGCAGTGACATACTTTAATAATTAATAAACCAAAACAGTCTGCTCTTGTGGCTGTACCCAGAAGGCATATTATATATTAAATGCTTGTATGATGGCTCTGAAAATTCCAGGTTAAGTTTATACTGTAAGGTCATACTTCAGAAACCCCAGTCTACTCAAACTCCTGGCAGTTAGATTTAAAATGTTAAAAAACAAACAGAAAACCAAATAGCAAAATGGCCTTCCAAATACAACAAATGTTCCATAGATAGAAACAAAGCAGAAAAGATAAGGAATAGGACTGATGCTATTGGAAAATGTACCATTCCTGACTAATGAGCAAGCAGAAAGCCCCACAGCAAAGTCTCTACTCAAAATACATCTATTACACATTGAATGAAATGACTCAGAGATTGGCATCATTTTCATCTATAATGGAAATGTCTGGGGGATTGATATTATGAAACATCAATATGGTTTGGACCCATAATGAAATGCCTATACTTTCTTGGGTGTTTTAACCTGTAATTCAGAACATTATCGATTTTTCAGCAACAGCAATAAGACATTTTGTTCAGTACTTCATAACACTTACAGATGGGCAAGCTCATTAAGAAATAATAATAATGACAATGATGATGATGGAGGAGGAGGGAAAACAGGAGGAGGAGAGGAAGGGGAAAGGGAGAAATCCTCATAGAGTTCTGACAGCAGTGTTTTGCCTGGGACTTGGCAGAGTGAGCACTCAGTAAACAGTGGCTCATTCTCCTCCCATAATTGCTGAGAATCTGTCTTGACAGTTTCGATCACTGTGTTTTTAGAACAGTCTAGGCTGTATGTGTTACTTAAATTAAATAAAATCATATTAAAATATGTTATTTATTATCTGAGCCAAGTCAGCAAAACAAATTCCCCAATTGTTATTTAGGATTAGCCTATTAAATTTGACAGGGATCCCCTTCCTAGCTTTACAATTATCAGTCTGTAAACAATTACATTTTTTTCTCATATAAGTGCATTTTTAGTTCTCTACAATGTCAAAATAAACTCAACTTTAAAATGCAATGTTTCTAGTGACTTTTAGAATAATTATATTTCCCCATCTAATGATTTAATTTTTTGTGTCATTTTTACAGTTTTATAGAAAGCAAGGTCATTTATATGCAGCTGCTCTTTCCGGAATACAAGGTTATCATTCAATCAACAATTACTTAGCATTTACAGTGTAGGTAGCATTCATTTGTAATATGGATTTACTTCAAACACTTTATTTTAAGATTGTTTAAAATTGTAAGTGTACTTTTTACTGTTCAACTTACACTTCAATTTTCATAAGAATATAAATATTATGTTTGAAGGGGCAGTTATCAAAGCTCTAGTGCTCTTTTTCCAGAAGAATGAATGTTTGATTTTACACATGGAAATCACTAAGAATGATTGAAAGTATAAGATTCAGGTATAATTTCTTATAGCATTTTCCATTCCCTAGGGCTACTCTGTTCTTTGCTTAACTATATTTAATTTCCAAATTCAAATCTCATTATATGAAAGTCAGGACACTGGGCCTTACACTGAATTGCCAAGATACATAGAAAAACTAAGTGATTATAATAACAAGTTTGAACATTATCTTTACACAACATTCACCATTAAATTTAGTGTGTGTGTGTGCGCGCGTGCACATGTATGTGTATGTGTGTACGTACACATAGTGATTTGTCTCCCTATTGAAGAAATCTGAGACTGACTGAAAACCTGTAGTTTCAAATTCTTGCTGTGTTATAAAGATACCTATAGAGGAAAATCAGCTTTTTGTTAAAGTTGATTGATTAATTTCCAGGTACCCCTCCTATCTTTGCCACCTATGTTGACTTCTTACCCAAAGCACAACCCTTAGAGGTGCATTAGTGTGTTGGATACCTAGACCAAATTTCTCAGTACAGAGTATGGACACATTAAAAGGTAATTCTCTAGCATCAACAAGGTACCTGAGAACTCAACAAAATTCTACCACTGTCTACACAGAGTGAGTGACAGTTTCCATAGATTAAAGATTCAGTTCCCTGAGACTGTTCTCCACTTTAGATACCAGACATCCAGGATGACATCTGGGCTTCTGATTAATTGACTACGGAGTAGGTATTCACATAATCCCCTCCTCAGACTTCAGTTACCCATTTCAAGCCCAGAGTATTATCCATGCTTCTGATCTACTGGCTGTAAACTAGAGCTCCATTAGTTTGTTAGAATGGAACACAATTCAGGAAAAAATTATTTTCTTACTCGAGCATCAGTTCATTACAAAGAATACCAGTGAATACAAATCAACAACCATGTGAAAAGAAGCATAAAGCTTACTAGGTGTGGAGAAAAGGCACATCATTCTTCCCTTTTCATGTGTCACCAACCCTGAAGCTCTCTGAAACCTCTACTTTGTTTTTGTTTTGTTTTGTTTGGTTTTTTTATGGGACAGGCATGATCATCTCATTGGCCACTGGGAGTTGAATTTACCTCTTGTCCCTCTCCCCCCTATCCCTCTTCCTGGACATTTTGAGGTGGGAATGGAAGTTTTGCTTTCTATTCACATGAATTTTCCTGGCAAACGGTCCCCATCCTCAAGAGTTTCCCAACAAGTCACCTCAGCAACATAACCTGTTGGAAATGTCACTCATACCACTTTCCTACCACTAGTAAAATTAGGAAATTCCAATGGTATGTGGAGCTGTGAGGTAGGAACTGTGGATAAAGACTAATATACAAATATGTTTTTGTCACCTCAACGAGATTTGTCTCCTAAGTCTGGTATTATCGGAAAAAAAGCATAAAATATCCAAGTCTAGAGGGAGAAGCAAGGCCACCTTGTATCTGTTACCTTCTGGTGGTAAAATTAAGAGTGGAAGGTTTTGGGCAACCAGCCTATAAAGGTTTTGGGCAACCAGCCTATTTATCACCCAATTGTAGTGCAAGCATCAGGCTCTTTCTTTACTGGTTTTAGCAGTTACACAGAAACACCAGGCATACCAGGGGCAGAGTGGGGGAGGCAGGTAAAAATCCCTGATCCCCCCAGGAATCTTCATACTCTTTCTCTGGCCTGTTTCCCTGGTGTTCCCTTCACATTTTGTTTGCTGTGCTCACCTCTCTCCTCCCCCATGCCCTTTCACATGCTCCAAGCTCTCCTCCCAAGGTGATGCTGCCTCTTTATTGCTGCCTCCTGGATCAAGGTATCCCCACTCACATATGTTCACACCTGCTGGGTCAAGGCATGTGCAATCATAGAGCTGACACAATACCACAGGTATTGGTTATAGACGCCAGTGGTGGAAGGGCAGAAACCCTGACAAATTCACTTATCTTAAAACCACAAATGTAAGTATTCTGTAAGTTCATTGATATAGTCTGTGCTTTATTCACCCCAAGCCTTATGAACTGCCTGTGAACTTATTCAACCCAGAGACAATTTTATTCATCTAATGGTCTGTTTATTCATTCAGCAAAATTCTGTGTTGTGCCTGATGTAGCAAAGCCACACACTTTGCTATAAACAGGTCATGCATCTTTTTGTAAGATTGTTTTCATTGACACAGATTTCACCATTTAGCATTTCAGCCAGGCTTGAAAACAAATAGCTAGAGAGCATATTAAAAGCACTGTCATGTGAACTAGAACTCACTAGCAGGGTGGCACAGTCAAAGCCATTTGTATTTGTAAAGATTGCAAAGGACTGCAAAGAGCAGATTTACCCTTGAGCAAGAAAAGGCATCTTGAAATGAGAATTCACTGAAGAGGGTTCCTAGACTTCTAAGGGAAAAATCCTCCAAATTAACCATAGCATTATATGGAGTATTCAGTAGTGGAAAAGGTATTATTATTTTCCTATTGATTATACCGAAAGGAAGAAAATACAAGTTCAGCGCCTAATACAGTGCCTGATAATAGCAGACTGAATATATCTGCTCTAGGAAAGACTGTATTTATGTGCCCATGCCCTTTAAAACTATAGGGGAGAACAAAATACTGTTTTTGTTTTTTTTTTTAATGTGAGAGTTGGAGGATTCTTGTTTTATTTCTTCCATATTTAATATTCTGATTCAGGCATGTTTTATATTAATGGGGTGGAACCAAAATGAATTTATATATTAAATGTTCATTTAGGGATGTTAACCAAAACTTTTAAAGCACTATGAAGGAATTTTTTTTTTTAACTTTGCCTGCATACCAATGAAAAGTAAGCCTGTTTTCTTTCCTCTTTTATGCAATTTTATTAGTGCTATCAAATTTAATGACTCTTCTGCCCTTTTTTTGCTGTCATACTGTAATAACTTCAGATCCATATATGCTGATTTAGCTTTGAAAGCAAGTTGTGAAAAAAAAAAGCAAATTACATTTCAGCAGATTTTCCTTATGTTGGGATCATTTTCTTTTCTGCTTATATTCTCCAAGAAGCAGTTAAGTGCCTTGAAAAAAACAGCAAAAAACCAAAAACTAAGGAGGCTTGTGTACCAGCAGTACTTCTGTTTGCTATAGCTCAGATGCTTGTGTCTGGAAGCAGCTTCATAGGTGTGTGTACCCTACAGTCACAGTCATATGGGATGCCACTCTTCCATGGCTCTGCACTTAGTTTAATGGTCTACTGCTTCTATCTTGGAATTCTAAGTGCTATTTTGACAGTGAGTCCTTCAGTTTGGCTACCGCAGGGCTTGTCAAATTAAATAGCTTGACTTCTAAGCATTGAGAAGCAAAACAATATTTATTTTAACATATATAGAGCAACACCTGTATAATAACTAAAATCCTCTAAAACTTCTTTCATGCACCTTCCTTCTCCTGAAGTCAGTCAGTCACTCTGAGCTCCCACTCTGAGTTACAGACCCTCAATGGAGCTAGTTAAGTTTCTATTTGTCAGTGCTGAGTTGTGACTATTCTCGGTCCTGCATTCCCTGTTAACTCACTATTTTGCTCTGTTAATTTGGCTTCTAGGACATTATTTCCCTCTGATTTTCATTTAAATTTACAAAGCTTTATCTTCTTTTTGCTTCCTCAACCTCCTAAAATTGGATATATCAGAGGTCAGACAGTACCTTCTACAACCTATTCTTGAACGTACATGTTTCTTAAATGCCTATCTCATCCGTATGCCAACCACTTAGTCCCAGATTACCACCTAGTTACATGTTGTCTCTACCTGGAATCCGATAGTGCTCTCCAAATTAATAGTTCCAAATTAGATTTTTGAACTTGCCCCCAAATTTGTCCCACACAGTATCTCCCCTTTCAGCTTGTAGCTTCATATAATATTAAAATATTGAAAAACTAATGTTACCTTTCTAGCATATCATCCATATTCAATCCACTAGGAAATTTTGTTGGCTCTGTGGTATAAACAGGGTCTGAATATCATTACCTCTTACCAGCATTTGGAGCCTCAGTCATTAGTATGTTACTCACAGCACAGCAGCCAGGGTTCTTATTCAAATAAGTCTAAGTTCTCCAGTAGCTTCCTCTCTCATCTATAATAATAGCTTCTGTGTTCAAAATGCTCTAGAACACCAGCCAGATCTCCCATTCTCTCCTTTATATTTTCTCTTAATAGACTCTCATCCTTTATATTTTCTCTTAACAGATGCTGGTCCCTTGCTGTGTCCTCAGTCCCAGCACCATGCTGTCTCTTGTGCTTTCGAGGACTCTCTTTATCAAAATGACCAATGTTGCTTTTCTCTAGCATACGCATTCTGACACCCTCCCAAGGGAGCCTTCTCAGAGCTTCCCACTTGATCTGTAATCTGCCCAAGACTCCTGATCTCTTACCAGTGCTGTCTTTTTTTTTTATAGCATTTATCATCTGCCAGTTTAACAGCTCATTGTCTATATTCTTTTTGTGTCTGCCTTACAATCTAGATGCTCAATAGTATTGAAAGTTGAATGAATTGAAATAGACCCCTACTTAGCATGACTTTTGGTATGAATGTTCCTTATTTCTCTTCCTCCCTCTATATTCCTTTTACTTATTCATGTCTGAGAATTTTACATATGAGATTATTCCTACTTTAGCTGAGTTTTAATAAATATAATAGCTGACAAATGTAAGCTGCAATCTTTTCTCAAGAACTAGAAATAATATCAATTACAAGGTATCCCTGAAGTCATAAGATAATTATTCAACACCATTATACTTTTTGCTTAAAATTGGTCAGTCAAGAGGTTACCTTTTCTCTTAATATAGTATTACTAAAGTATTCAAATCAAGAGTTGGAAAGTTTTTTATATGAGGGAGAAACAATTGTCTTATTTTTATTAAGATGGTTTTTAAAATGTAGCTTATTTTATCTTATGTATTGAATGTTGCCAGATTCTGAGTATTTTCACTCTGCCTTGTGTAGAAATTTAACACCTTGAAAGCTAGAAGAATTAAGATTCCCATCAGATCCTAGGAAAATCTTAAATGTATAAAGTTTCCCATTCACCACCTATTTTGTCATGTGTTATGTTTTATAAATAAATGTAGCTCCATCGACATCACTGGAGTAGATCATGATGGGAAAGTTATATGATTGATATATAGATTTAAAAAGTATACTTATAAAATACTTGTAAATTGTAATTCTGAATAGTGATGACCTTTGAAAATAATTCTATAACTAGTGTAACTCTTACATGTGAAAACTTAATTCCATTCATCCTGGAATGGAGTATGTTCAAGCCTGTATCTTTTTGAAAGTATAAATTTTAATAATGAACAAGATATAGATTTTATAAAAAAAAAGTATTGGCCATAACTTTATCTCTTTCATGTAACCATTTTCATTTTGCATTATTTCCTTTTTGTATTTATGCCTTTCGTAGAGTTCTAATAGGGAACATGGGTTTTATCCTGTCTCTTATCTAGATGTATGCTATTTCTTTCTCTTCATATTACAGTGTAGTCATTATCACCATGATTTTTCGAGGTTACATAATGTTCTCTTGTGTAGCCATGCACAGTGAACCAAAACATTTTCCAGGTGTTAGATATTTAAGTTGTTTTCAATTTTTTTAATTGTAAAATAATGTTAGGATGAAAATGTTTGGATTTATACCTTTCTCTGGATCATCTTCTTAGGTTATAGTCCCAAAGGTAATTCTTGTTTCACACAATATGAACATAATAATAGTAATGACTCTTGATATATTGCAAACCTACTTTCCCAAATAATTGGACCAATTTTCCACCTCCAGCAATGCGTGAAAGCAAAGTTTCACTGCATTCTTTCCTGTAATTTCTCGTTTTCCCCATCTTTTCTGTGAACTTTGCATTGTTAGCATTCAAATGCTGGTATTCTGTGTCAGTATGAGATTTTTAGAGAGCAGTTGTAGGGTGTCAGATTCTTGACTCAAGTTCCTCTCCCAAATAAATGTAAGAGGCAAACTGGTTGACTGTTGACTGTATTTGACTGAGTTGTGTTGATTGAGTTGTCCTAGAAAGATTGAAAAAAAGAAAGACTTTTTTTTTTTTTGAGCTGTTAAGTTGTAGAATTTACGACCAGTTAGTATATGGTCTGGGTAGCTATTTTGCCACCACATAACCTCACATTGCTGGTTTTCTGAAACAGAAAGGAACTATTTGTTTGCTTTCCAGACTCTTAAGTGACAGAAAAGACTTCCAACACAGCTTTATGATTACCAAACATTTTGACTTAATCAAAGAATCACATTTTTCTTATAATTTAATCATTTACCCTGTAGAAAGTTAAATTCAAGTGTTCCTGCATATGAAGACAGTACTGATATGTCTTCCAAAAATGTAAATAAACAACTTTCTCCTTGAGTAATGAAGAGTAGAGTCTAAGGAAAGAAACTCTGTCTTATGATAGAGCTGAGAAAGACAGTCAAGCTTTAGGTTTAGCATCATCTTAATAGTAACTAGTAATTTTACACACTGACTCATTTATAGGGTCACATTCACTTTCTCATATGGGAAGTTAAGGGAATGACAGACTTTGTTATTCACATGCAGAGAAGTGGTGGGATGAGTCCAGGCACTAATGGTAGAAAAATATAAGCGTATATGGTATGGACTGCACTGTATGTAACACAGAGCTTTGGGCTGCAAACTTCTATCTGATTTTGTTACTCCACATCTTAAATCATCTTGTTCTTTCATATGCATATTCACTGAGTGTCTGCTCTGCCCACTGGGGCACTTGTACGGTAAATGAGAGTTATCAAGGTTTTTCTCACCCTTCTGCCGTTAGCTTCTATGACCACCGCCTGTGGTATTGCTCCCTCCCCATGATTGTACATACCTGGCCCAGTGGGTGTAAATGGGCATACCTGGGCCAGGAGGGGGGGGGGGGATAAAAGCGGGGCCTCAGCTTGTGGAGGGCCCGGAAGTAGCTGTTTCTTTCTAGCCTGTCTTCCTCTGTTCACTATTAATCCTGTGAAGATGATTCCGAGAATCTCTGGGATTCTTTCAGCTGCTAGAATCAATGGTGAACCTGAAACTGGGTGGCCCTATTCCCCCCCCCACTCCAGGTTGGAGAGAGAGAGAGAGAGAGAGAGAGAGAGA
>PVHY01034151.1:0-10636 GCA_004024945.1 Uropsilus gracilis | reverse complement strand
GCAGTTTTGGTGTGGGGCCCATTATCCCCTCTTTGGTCATCCTCTCCTCTCGCTTGATGAGGGGAGGGTGTGTTGCTCTCCTTGAATATATCTCCAAGTTAAAGTCCCGGGTTTTGGCCCAGACAGTGTAGAAGTGCGCCTGGTGACATTGTGTCTCTATGGTTGTTTTTCTGGTCTTACTTATACTGGTTCTCTTGGTTGTCCCTCTGCTGTGTCCAGCTCCGGTCTGTGGGCTGGACTTTTGCCAGGTCCCTCATGCGTTCTATGTTGGGGTTGCTGTTGCATCTATTCTGGTTGCTCTGATGTTTAGCTGGAGTAAAAGAGAGATGGAGGCCCCCCCTCCCGGCGCCGGTAGGTCCCAGCGCAGGGGCGGGCCGACCCGGGGACCGCTTGCCCCTCCATGCGCCCCGGCTTCCGGGGGCTGGGGGCTTCACGGTGCCGCCCAGGCTGGCTTGTATGTGGTTGCAGCCACTTACCGGTGGGTGGGGAACCTCCCCCCACCCCGTTCCCCCACGGGGGAACTCACCCAGTGGGCCCGTCGGACGCCCCTCGCTCCCCGCTGGCAAGGGAGCTCCGAACGCCAGGGTTCCCGCCTGGGCTGCGGGCGGCCGCCTCTGGGGCTTATTTTTTATCTCAGGAAGATGTTGACTTATTTTTTATCTCAGGCAGCAGATGGGTCTCGGGCTCGTCTAAGTCCCAGTAGAGCCACCCGACGGCTGGACGGGCCACCTGGCCGAGGTGCCGGAACCTGTGCATTCCCTCCCAGGAGGCCCTCCAGGCCGGCCACCCCACCCTTCATGGACGTGTGTGCTTTTCCTCCAAGCCCACCCTGGCTGCTCTGCTCACACCCAGGCAGGCTCAGGGGGCTCTCCTGCCAGCACAGGGTGGCCTCAAGCATGAAAGAATTCTCTAGAAGCAGCAAAAGGAAGGGTTCTCTGAGCCTGGGCTCTCCAGAAGCAGACCACCTGCGACGAGAGTTGAGGGCTGGTGGTCTCCGGAGGTCGCGTTCCCCGGGGAGACGGGAAGGAGGGAGCTTTCCAGGAGCTCAAGGCCAGGGAGCCAGGGCTCCCCTCGCACTGGGGGGTCATGGTTAGCCAGAGGCTGCCTGGGCGGGACGTGAACCCCAGACACTCGGCTCTTAGCACAGAAGTGGGCGCTCCAGAGGCTGAGGGGCAGAGCTCAGAGGAGAGTCATGGCTGCTGGTTTCCAAAGCTAGGGCCGAGGAGATCAGGCCTTGGCTGGCCAGAGCGCTCGCGGGGCGGGGGGAACTGCCATGCACGGAGTGCTGGGGGGGCATTCCCTGGAGATTGGGACTGCACTTGTCGGGCTCTGGCCTGGATGCCCGGCCTGGCAGGAGCTGAGAAACCAGCAAACTATGCAGCTATGGCTTGGCCCATGCCCAGTCGCCAGGTAAAGCTCCCAGGTCTGCAGGCACGGCTGGGTCTGGCCTTACCTGCTGACTTCTCGCCTCTAGAACTATGCACCTGCCACCCCCGGAGGCTCTGAGGCCGCGAGCCAGGCTGCCAGGGCAAATGAGAGCCACCACCCAGGCTTGAGAGGAACCTGACAAAAGGCGAACTTTATCTATTCTGAGAACCTTAGGGACACACTTTTCTTGTGCGTCTCGACCAGGACGTCCCATTTCATTTGGCGCTGAGCCCTGCACATTTAATCCCCAGCCTGGGTCAAGATAAGATAATTTTGAATAGAGAGCCGACTCGAGCAGGTCAGAGCAGGAAGGTGTCGTTTTAATCCCCACATCAGGAAGAGCAATCACCAGGATAAAGTGCAAAATGAATCCCATTTATCGCGCCCTCGTTGCCCATCTATTGCACAAACTGCCTGACGTATCTCTTTTAGGTTTGACGGCGGCCGCGCAGGGCAGAGGCCCATGGAAGTGACTCTCACGCTGGAGCAATGGCCCCAGACTCAGGAGTGGAGCCTCAATCCGGGTTGTCTGGGGTAGAAGGCCTCATTGCCAAGTCAGCGCTATCCCGCAGCCACGCTCCTGTTTCACGCTTCCTGCTTGGCACAGTCAACGCGGCTGAACACGAGGGCAACCCATGAATTCCCTGCATGTCAGTGCAGCCACAGGGCGGCGGTACCGTTGTGGAATAGCATAAACCCGAGCAGCAAGAAGTCCGTTTCCATCTGAAATCCTCCAAATCCCGGCTGGCGTTTTCCCTGCGGGCCTCGGCGCTGCGAATGTGGATTCGACGTACTTCGTTTGCATCTCGATTTCAGACACATTGAAATGGCGAAAAAGCAGATTGACAGGCCTGCGGTGTCCCAAGAATACGTCATAAGGTCTCAGTCTCTGAACTGAGCGTTTATTCCTCCATTTAATGTGCGAAGGGGCCGGGCCACAAGCCACTCAGTTCCTCAAGTGCGCTCGGCGGGCTCCGAGCACTCGCAGCTGCAGGCGACTGGTTGCCATGGCAGTTTTGGTGCAGGGGTCTTGGGACAGACTTGGTGCAGGGGTCTTGGGACAGACTTGAAGACTTGAAGGGACAAGCAGAAAGGCCAGGGGGAAGGGTGCACGGTGCAGGAGGTGGTGCTGCCATCTTCTCGGGTGCAGAGGCCAGCATGGAGCAGCCATCTCTTTTGAATAAACACTAAGGGAGCGCCGATTATGCTCAATACTTATTATGCGCCAACAGTTCCACCCATAGCTGCATGAACACCTTCAACAACGGGTCAGTGACCTCAGAGAGCACGTCCAGAAAAACGAAGCAAGGCCATGGGGTCAAGTGCTGGGCATGAGAGAGGTCAGACCCAAGTCTCGCAGGAGGAGGGCTAAGCCAGAGAAGCAGAAGAGACACACACACTCCACCCACCAGCAAGCTGTATGTGCCCAAGGACCGAAAGCAGTGTCACCTCCTTCTCCCTGACCTGTTGCGTGCGAACACTATGAGGAGTGAGGTGTTCTCTGTGGTCACCTGCTGCCCTTGCTCTATTGCTCTCTCTCCAGAACCTTCTCGAAATGTGTGAATTAAGAATAAACACACATGAGGGTGAACTTGGTGGCCACTACTGTATCCCTATGACCCACGCGGTCCACCCAAGGGTATCTTTGAGGATGGCAAGCAGTTCTCTGAGCTGAGGGCAAGTGGGGAGAACCTAGATTGCTGTCAACACTGACACCATCATGTGTCACTACCTTGATTTTATTCACATCTACAGCTGCAATCTTTGGTGCGAGTTCCCACCGGGCCCAATCTGGAATCACAAGAGATGTCCAAGGGAGGGAAGGACAGTGCAATTCAAGCTCCTGACATAGCTCTTGAATCATTTCTGCTGTGAGTCTATGGTCAGAATCATCCTCCAAGCCAGGCACGGTGGCACGTGCCTATAAGTGACAGTTTATGGAGAGTGGCTGGGACCGGGGATCGTGGTTCAAGTCCTGCCTGGCGTAACATAGTGAGACCTAGTTCCGAAAAAAAAAAAAAATAGCTGGGTGTGGTAGCACGTGCCTGTAATTCCAGCTATCTGGGAAACTGAGGCTGGGGATTGCTTGAGTCCGTGTTACCCAGGGCAATGTGGGCCTGCGGTTCCACGGGCAAAAATAACAAGGCCTAGTCTCAAAAAAAAAAAAGAATCATCCTCCACCACAGCAACATGTACACAATGATACTTGAACAAATTAGAATTAAGAAAAAAAACTCACTCATCCAGAAATAAAACCAAATTTCCAAACCAACCAACCAACCAACCAACCAACCAACCAACCAACTAACCAAACAAGTCAAAAGCAAAATTCAGAGATAATTTTGTCTGCTACCCTCCTCATTTCTAATGCTGGAGACCTAATTTTCACCACCAACAAAGATCATTTCATGTGAAGCAAGATTTAAATGGGAAAAGTGAATCCTTCCTAGAAAAACGGAAATATTTTCATAATCTTGACTTGAAGCCATCCCCACTAAAGACAGAAACATCTAGTAAGAATGTTGAGAAATTTGACTTCATTAAAAGAACATAAACTAGCTTCCAGGTGGCTCAAAATACCAAAGTTAAAAGACAAACATTAATACATGGAAAACGTTGCAACATAGATGACAGAAAAAAATACGGAGAGGTTGTTGGAACACTTGTAATCTCAAGCATAGATGGCTGTAATACATAGCAGCGTCTTACAAACCAAGAATACAAACAGTCTAATGAAAAACTAGGCCATAGAAACTTGGGGCAACAGGGATGGAGCTGGAGGGATAATGCTAAATGAACAAGCAAGAAGGAGAAAGGCAAATACCGATGGTGCCACTTAGATGTGGAATCTAGAGAAATAAAACAGTCAGACAAAGTCAAACCAATAACAGACCCCAGTAATGTGAAGGGAGAATAGAGGCTATAGAGTGGGGGAGGGATGAGAGGGAAGTAGGGGAGGGGACACACTGAACTATGCGAGGGCTTTGGTGGTGGGTGTGGTGTGTTAAGACCACCGGCTTTGGGAAATCGTGTCCTTCTAATACACAATGTTCTACACCAATGTCCTGTCAGTAAGAAGAGAGCAACAGGCCATAGGAGGGATATAAAGAATCAAGTCTTGGCCAGGCATGGTGGCGCATGCCTGTAAGCGGCAGCCTAGGAAGCCAGGGCCAGGAATCATGGTTTGAGTCCCTCTGGGGGCGTGAGACCTAGTTCCAAGAAAATATAGCTGGGTGTGGTGGTGTGTGCCTATAATCACAGCTACCTGGGAAGCTGAGGCTGGGTATTGCTTGAGTCCATGGTACCCCGGGCAACGTGAGCCTGTGGTTCCATGGGCAAAAATAGTGACACCTAGTCTCCAAAAAAAAAAAAAATCAAGTCTTAAAAGAGTTCAAATGGTTAACACCTCAACGGATATATACGCAAGTTTTAAACATGGAAAGGAATGCAGACGAAAAATAAGACATTTGGACTTATTGGTTGGCAAAGACTAAAATGATGTGCCAGCCTGCCAGCCCCAGGACTGGTGATGGTAGGAAGAAAGAGGCTCTCTCACACACTCAGGGGAGAGATCTATATTCGGACCAGTTTGGGGGTGGGCCAACATTCATCAGCAACATTCATCATTGTGACTAATAGGCATATATTTTGCCCAAGTGACTACACTTCTAGAAACTTATCTTGACAATATAATGAAAGAAGTAAACAAAGATATTAGGCATTTTATTGTAATAGCGTAAAAATGGAAACTACTTATGTGCCCAACGCCAGGGGACTGGATGATAAATGGTCTATCGTGTGCCATTAATGAGGGTGAAGTAAATGCACAGACAGGAAAAAATGCTCAGGATACATTAGAGTTGAAAACTGGGTTCTGTCATCTTGGCTTTCGGGGGCTTCTCATTGTGTTAAACAATGAATCTGCAAATGCCTAGTTAAGAGTGACTCCCTCTAGAGCGTGCACGTCGAGAAGATGCTACATTTTCTTTCAGAGTGTTAGACAGTGTGTTCCAGAGCCAGACCTCTGGGTCTGGGCAATGACAGCGTCGAGCACACAGGCCCTGCGTGAGGCTTCACAGTCGCAGGTATTTTTTCATATAGCAAATGGCCAGGACTTCACACCTTCAAGCTATCATGATGCCATTTTCCTGTATGCCATGAATTTTACAGAAAACATCTATTCCTCTAACAGTGAGACAACAACTCGTAGACAGGAGCTAAGGCATGTGGAAAAAGGCAGAGAGCTGTGTCAAGTTATTTATCGGCATTCTACCACAATGTGTATAAAATGGCATCTGTGATTCCTAAATTTTTTTTTTTGTGATTCCTAAATTTATATCTGCCTATTTGATTTTTCTAGGGGTTTTTAAGAATAGAGGTGAAATTCCTATAACAAAATTAGTCCTTTTATTTTTTATTTTTCATTCTTCAAATCACAACTTTGGTCAATGGTTGTTGGGATGCCTCCCCCTCCCACTAACGGCCCCCTCTGTTCACTCAGACCCCTCTCTCTTTGTTGTTCATTGTTCTATGTTAAGTCTATTGGTCTCTTCCTTTCCTTTTGCTGGATAAGGGACTGTGTTCTTGGCACATGGCAAACTGCGCTGGTAGGTTTTCTTGTGTTGGGCAGCCAGTCCGTGCTCAGGTGAGGTCTATCAATGTCTTCTCATTGCTGGCTGTCTTCACTCCATTCTCTGTGCTATTTTGCTGCTTTTTGGCCTTATAGATCTGGCGTCTGGTTTAGGGGGCCTTGCCCCTAGCCATTGTTGGTGAAGAACTTTCTCCGTGGGTACAGGCATCTGAGGATGGCTGTTGCAGATCATCTCCTCTCCCTCACTTTGCCATTTTGCTCTCAAACTTAGTCCTTTTAAAGTGGCAGTTAGTACATTCACAACACTGTGTAGTCACAACTTATATCTAGCTTCAAAATAGTTCTATAACTCCAGAAAGGAAGTCAGTTCCATGAAGGAGTTGCTCCCTATTTCCCCCCCTCTCCCTTGTGGTAGGCAAGCACTGGTTTTGTTTCTATCTTTATGGGTTTACCTGGTATGGATGTTTCATAGAGGTGAGCTCATACAGTAAGTGACAGTTGGTGTCTGCCTGCTTTAACGGACTACGTTTTTAGGGTTCATCCATGTTGTAGCAGGTATCAGTACTTCAGGCCGATGAAGTTTGAATACTATCCCATTGTGTGCCTTTAACACACACTTGTTTGTCCATGCATCTGTTGATGGACATTTGGGCTGCTGCTATTTCCACCTTTGGGCAACTGTGACTTGTGCTTCCATGGCCATGTATCATATCCCAGGATGAGTTGAGTACCTGCTTCCGTTCTCTTGGGTGTATACCTAGGAGCAGAATTGCTGGGCCATATGTAACTCTATGTTTAACCTTCTGAAGAACTGCCAAACTATTTTCCATAGCAGCTAAACAACTGTACATTTCTACCAGCAGTGTGTAAGGGTTCTAATTTCTCCACATTTCTTCCAACACTTGTTATTTTTTTTGATTCTACCAATCCATCCTAGTAGCAGTGAAATGGTTCTCATAGTGATTTTGATTTGCATTTCCCTGATGATAGATGACAATGAGCAGTTTTTCACATGCTTGTTGCCTGCTAGTATTTCTACTGTGGGGGAGATGTCTATTCAAGTCCTATGCCTATTTGTACAGTTGGGGATGTTTGTATTTTTGTGGTTGAATTCCTCATATATTCCTCATATAATCTGGATGTATATTTAACTTTGAAAGCAAGGAGGTTTTGAAGATTCAACTTGAACCCTCCAAAAATGCCTAATATTCCAGCTTGAATTTATTTCTTTATAATCAGAGAATAGGTAAGAAAGACTGTCTAAGGCTAACAAAGCCTAAAATACTTACTTTTTAGTCCTTTACAGAGCATGTTTGATGACATATAGACTATAAACTCCTGAGGGCAGGAATGGTTCTTGGCAGAGGCCTAAATGTTCAAAATGATGGTCCTTGGCCATTGAAGTCTAGTGTTTTTTTTTTTTAGACCAGGTCTCACTATTTTTGCCTGTGGAACCACAGGTCACGTTGCCCAGAATACCACGGACTCAAGCAATCCCCAGCCTCAGCTTCCCAGGTAGCTGCGATTACAGGCACGTGCCACCATGGCCAGCTATTTTTTTGGGACTAGGTATCTAGGTCTTGCTACGTGCCCCCTGGCGGGACTCGAACCACGATCCCTGGCCCTGGCCACAGCTTCCTAGGCTGCCACTTACAGGCATGTGCCACCATGCCCAACCAAAAAGTCTAGTGTTTTGCACTTAATACAAAATGAAGTAATCTTTTTGAAAAAAAATATCTTTGCAAAGTGATTATGACCTTATAATATTTATTTATTTGGAAATTTTACCTAGATGGAATTCCTCATTTTCTCATAAAGCAGAATAAATGAAGTATTCCTGTGATTTTGTTCACTAAACATGGCTGAGTTTTTAACAAATGATTTGAAAACAATTTACATTTGATGAACTCTGAGGATTGAAAATCAGTACAAGCCAGAGAGCCCTGTTAGCATCTGGTCTGTCAGAGTTTTCATTTGCTGCTGTGGAAACCTAAGATTATTGGTATAAAGTGTCACTCAATTTATGGCTCAGGAATGGAACTACTTGAACTTGAACCAACTGTGACCTTGCTGATAGCCAAAGCTTGCCAATATCTCGGCTCTCACCTGAAGAGGTTTCAGACTGACAGAGGAATGTGTTTAAAAATAATGTATCTATTTTCAAGATCCCAAAACTTGGCCATTTCCACAGGACTATTTCCACCTTCATCTGGGCTTCTCATATGCATCAGAAATAGCACAACGAAAGAGGTACCTTGCCCTTTTCTTAGCTGTTCTACCTTCATTTCCTTTTCGTTTTCTTTTCCAGTCCCAGCTTGGGCATCTGTCAGGTCTTGACAATCAGATCGAATTTAGGAGATGATGATTGCAGCCTCGTGGAGAGAAATTAAAAGTTGTGATTGCATGGGCTTCTGAGCTGGGGTGTGAATGCCTGTGGTCTGGATCTGATTCTAATTAAAAGCAGACAGGAATCACTGAGGCGAAAGCGAAGGAGACTAAGCCTCTGTCCTTACGATCTGTGGGGCGCCTATGCGGGGGAGCGTTAACGGGGAGTGGGAAAAGCAGCTGTTCTATGACAGTCAACCAACTTTTTCTACAAAGAGGCAGAGAGTACATAGCTTCAGCTCCACAGGCCATGCCATCTCTGTTGCAACTACTCAACTCAGTCACTTGACAGACTGCGAAGGAACATGGCCATGAGCCGATAAAACTTGAGGTGCAAATAGGCTGTGGGCTAGATTGGGCCTACGAATAGTTCTTGAATTTAGGTCAACACAACCATCTGTATTTCCTCCTCCTGCTGCACACTGTTGAGAATTTCTGTTTCCAGCTCACCCGAGGAAGGTGAGCAGGGAAGGCAAGGAGAACTTGCTGTTCACAGAGAGCCCATGTTCCATTAACTCCTTCATCCAATGCACTGGACCCAGCTCAAGGCTACAGTCAGACACAACACGTGGCTGATGGTTTGCACTTTCAGCCACGTTTGGGTAACAGATTTAACTGGAGGAAGCAAGAGTTGACTGTTATCTATAAGCCCCAAAGGAAACGGGGGAGATAATTTCTCCTGAATAGTGTGTGTCTCCCCACACGCACACACACTATGGGGGGGTGGTGGTGGTTCATCTGATTCTCTTCTCCATGATCTGGGCACAGCTTAGGTGTAGATTATTCATTCATGCAGTGGGCTTTCCTTTCCTAACATAAATACTCCCAAGATGCCTTTTAATTTCTTCTGAGAAGAGGTTGGAGTGATAAAGTGGAGTGGTCTTTCATCAGGCGCTCTAACACTAACAGATGTTTAGATATGCTTGCTATGATGATAGGAGCTGAAACAGTGTTGATGTAGTGTAAGAACAGCGAGACATGGCATGGAAATGGGGTGGACTAGCTATGCCTGACATTCTTCCCTCATATTAGACTCCATTTTTAGCCATATTTTGACCCAGTATTTATATAACACACGACTTAGGGGAGAAGGGAAGGGGAGATCATGCAATAAATGATGGTGGAAAATTCACATTCCAAAAACAGCTGGAAACAAAACATTTTAGGACTTCATCTTGCTCTACACACTAAATGAATAACAGGAGACATGAAGCATTGTGAATGATATGAAAGATATGACAAAACATGAAAGTACAATAAAATACAGAAGAAAATTTGGTTGGCCATTCAAATGATTTCCAAGTAGGAAGTGACTTTCTATGCACAAAAGCAAAGGAAGAAACCACATTGGCTAACCAATAGATTTAGAATTCTATAGCAATTTTAGTTAGTATCTATATTTAACCTGTAATCACCTCACAGCATCAAATATCATCTCTACAACTGAAAACGTCAAAATAAAACAAAAAAGAACGCACCTGGGAGCTAGAGAGAGGCTGCAATTTGCATCTGAACAGGCCAGGCCCCTTCAGGCTTGGGGTGGACCCAGAAGTCGGTACTGGGTAAGCCAACTTTTCACCCCCAGCCCAGTGAGGTCAGAGTTAGGGCCTGGGTGGACTGAGTCGCTGAAGCAGGAGTGTGGCCGCGGGAAGTTCATCCCAGAGGGGAGAGGCAGCCTGAATCTGAGGCATAGCGGTGCCGGCACAAATTAAAGAAACAAAGACACGCACTAACCAAGAGCTTGAAGAAACCCCAACTAAAAAGAGTGCTAGACCAAGCCTAATTGCTTGGAGACATCAAGAACTGTTTAAGGTTCATCAAGCTGAAAAAAAAAAAGGGGGGGTGAACGATAATAAAGAAGACAGACAACACAATAGAAACCATACCTAGTCACACATTCACTCCCTGAAAAGGAACTGGTCTCCCTCAAAAAGCAACGGAAACAAGATATAACCACCACTGCAGCAAAAGTACAAAGACAGAACTATCCACAGTTAAAACAGCCTTCAACATGCCTAACACCAGAGCAGTAATCACTCAATATGTAGAGCAAGTCCGAAAGGAAAACACAGGAAGGAGGAAGAATACAAATAATCAAGTAAGCCCTAGGAAAAAGGATTCACCCCCAAAGGATACACAATCTGTAGAAACCAACATGGATGACATGGAAGAAATGCTTCACATGTCAGACAAAGAATTCAGAATCAACATGATAAAAGCACTCAAAGAGGC
>PVHY01034150.1:0-10638 GCA_004024945.1 Uropsilus gracilis | reverse complement strand
GAGACCTAGTCTAAAAAAAAAAAAAAAAAAAGTATAAGCACCAAAGAAAAACCAGATAAACTAGACTTCACTACTTTAGTGCAAGAACAACAATTAATTCAAAACAATTAAAGACTAAAACCTAGGAGCTGGCGCGGCACGGTGGCTCATGCCTGTAAGCTTCAGCCTATGAAGCAGCCGGGGCTAGGGATCGCGGTTCGAGTCCCGCCTCACCTAGGGCCCATAACGAGACCTAGATCCAAAAAAATACCTGGGCGTGGTGGTGCGTGCCTGTAATCCCAGCTACCTGGGAAGCTGAGGCTGGGGATTGCTTGAGTCCGTGGTACCCCGGGCAGCATGAGCCTGCCGGTTCCACAGGCAAAAATAGTGAGACCTAGTCTCAATCAATCAAACAATCAATCATGCTTTTCCTCATACCATTAATTTATTTTTAATTAATTAATTTTTTTGAGACTAGGTCTCGCTATTTTTGCCCATGGAACCGCAGGCTCACACTGCCCGGGGTACCACGGACTCAAGCAATCCCCAGCCTCAGCTTCCGAGGTAGCTGAGATTACAGGCACGCGCCACCACACCCAGCTATTTTTATTTTTTAAATCACAACCTCGGTAAAGGTTCCTGGGATACCTACCCCTCCCTCTCCCTTTGGTACCCCTTCCATTCTCTCAAACTCCGTTCTTTGTTTACTAGTCTGCTCACACCATTAAAGTTACATTAAACAACATTTATCATGGGTTAAGTCAAAAAGATCAAATTTTCCTTTTTATACTGTAAATATCATTACAAATTATATTAAAAAATATATTTTAATATATTATAATGGCTGGTGGCTCGTGCCTGTAAGCTTCAGCCTATGAAGTGGCTGGGGTTAGGGACTGCGGTTCGAATCCCGCTCGGGGCAACACAGCAAGACCTAGTCCCCAAAAATAGCTGGGTATGGTGGCATGCGCCTGTAATCCCAGCTACCTGGGAAGCTGAGGTTGGGATTGCTTGAGTTCATGGGCAACGTGAGCCTGCAGTTCCATGGGCAAAAGTAGCAAGACCTAGTCTCCAAAAAATAAAAAAGTATATATGATCCTTATTAAGAAACTACATTTTACTCTCTTTAAAATCATGTTATCAAAACATGACTTTTTTAAAAAAATTTTAATTTCTAACTGTCTGTGAGATGATACTTTTTGAGAAAAAAATTGTGAATCAAAAAATACAGGGAAGGCAGCTCTCCTCCCCATCCATTGTGACTGTGCAGGTGTCTCTTTTTACCTTTCTCCTTTTCCTAATAAACCTGTCCTTTCAACACAAAAGTTAAGTAAGTATGCACACACACAAACACATATGAAACACTGGTCAAGAGAGGTGGCATTTGTATCTCTCAATAACAGGTAACACAATTCCAGCACTAATGCTTATAAAATTATTCATAAGCCTATTAGAAAATTCGTAATTAAAATGTAAAAAGAACCAACAGAAATTAATTGGAAAATTCACTCAACTCAAACAGCTACACTGCTAATACCAAATTCTAAAAAAAATAGGCATGATTAATCAAAATTAACTTCTACAAGTAAAAGATATACCTGAGTAAATAAATAACCAGAATCACTCCACATAAAAACTGAAAAATTGAAAGGGTGAAATCAAGCAGGTCTCAAGTACTAAATGTGATTAAAGGGATCTGATCAATAAAAAAAAGTCTGGCTAATTCACTAAGGGGCTAGTGTGAAAGTACAGCGAGAAAAGAAGAAATAGAAGGAAGTCACTAAATGAAGGATGAAAACAGTCACTTTGCCACAACGCATTTGGGAAATGACTAAAAATGACCCAAGAGTGTAAGTGGGTAACAAGTTTCATAATAGGTTCGTGGCTGATAAATTTTCAAATACAATTATTTCAAAAAGTACAACTAGTTTCATTTCACTTTGAAAGAAGAGGTTGTGTTACAAAGAAAAATGAACATGATTTCTTTGGAACCAGAGTACCAGATACCTACTTCTTCATTTAATTCTCAAGATAAAGATAACCTACAAATTTATTAAATCAGTTTATCATATCTAGTAAAAACTGCCTGGATCACAAGCTTACTTTGCTTTTCTCCTACATATTTATCTGTCTTCAATAGTGTTGTAAATAAAAAGCATTTGCCTATCTTAGAACCTTTCACAGAGCTAAAGTTTAAATCTCAAATACCTGCTTTCAAATATACCATAACTTACGTAACTTACACTGACATTATTCACGCTCAATTTTCCTTTTTACTTAATAAACATATATCCCCTTTTCAAATTAGTAAGCCTTGTCTTCCAGAAATCAAAAACTTTTAATGTCCATGATATAAGTATTTTACAAAAAGTTAAGTTTTCACTCAATGTAAGCAATTTCACACAATATAAGCATGCATTTTGTGCTTCCTCCCTTAATTCTATTTCCTCCATTACAAAATTAGGGCATGAATAGCTGCCATTCAATGACTTGGCTCTGCCAGACTGACACCCCACATGGGACAATCCTCGTCACAACAATCTCAAAGAACCAGCACAAAGCATTTCACATAGTGGTTCCCTCACAACTCCTCGTTAATGACTCAGTGCATTCCTGATAAACTGCCTTTACTTGACAGAAAATTTTTCAGCCATTCCCAATTTTCATCAACACTTACTGAGCATTCACCAAATGACAGGTTTCAGGAATACCCAGTGATTCACTGCTCACCTGCCCAGCACTAGTTCGCTGCAGGTAATGTTATGTATGTTGTCTTAACTCCTTCCCTTGCTCCACCTTTCTCCATCTATACCATCTACAGGAGCCAAGACTCACACCCCAGGCTCCAGAGCAGGCACTCTACTCAGGTTTGATCACTCAGAACATTCCAGTGATCTTAGTCACAGTAATTGCTTCAATAAAACACGAGGGTACAGTGACACTCACCCCACCTTACTTGCTACAAGCTCCTAAGAAGAGTCACTCCTTCCTGATAAAGGATGCTCAGTCAGTTTGATTCCATTTCTGGAGAAACCACATGAAAAGGGTCTGCTGGAGAAGGAAGCCAGTAAAGAGGAGAGCAAAGCCATGAGATGGAGGGAGCGACCAACTAGTCCCCTGGATCAGACACTCACAAAACCAAAACCTTTGACTGCCACCTAAACCAGTAAGTCGCTTCCATCTTTTCCACTTAAGCTTGTTTGAGTTGGGTATCTTGTAGCTAAAAGAACTTTGACAAAAAACATACCAGTAGAATTTATAGAGTGACAAAGACTGAGCCTGCAATGGGCGCTAACTAAGCAGAGCTGAAGTACAGTCTTACACCTGAAAACAGTCTTACCCCTGCTGGAAGTTGGCAATCCCAATTAAGCAGTATCAAAGAAACAAAAGTATTGCCCCTGATAAACTCTGGGTTCAGACCATGCCCATCAAGACCAAAACACTGGGAGACTTGGAAGGAAAATGTCAGGAGTTAAGACCCTGTTATCAATTCCAAGAGGATGAGGCCCAAACCCACTGGCATAGAATAGAAACATTGATGATTTGGCTCTCCTGCCTCTGCATATTAGGAACTGTTTTATATTGTAGAAGGGACAGAAATCTCAGGAAACTCAACCTCTACTGGCTTAAAAAGAATATGGACTGCAGTACCTCACAAAAACAAAAAGTCTAGTTTCAGGGAAGGCTTGACCCAGCTATTCAGGCAAGTCAGATGCTCACCAGCTACAATGCTGTCATCTTCCTTTTCTAGGAGTAGGTCTGACTTCAGGTGGGCTCCCATCACATCAGCAAGGGCAACGCTAAGAGTTCTAGGCTTACCAGCTCACCACAGAGAAGGAAAAAAATTAACTCTTCCTTTGTAAACACCCCCAGAAAAGGGTTACTGGGAAGAGAAGGAGGAAGGCCTTTATCCTCTTGCAGTCTCACACCTTTCTCCTCTATCTCTCACAAGTTAAGCTCGAGCTGTAGATTCAGAGGTGTCCTAAAAAGGTTTGCTGAAGTCCTAACTTCCAGTGTCTATGAATGTGACCATTTGGAAACAGGGTCTTTGCAGATATAATCAAGAGGCGATCAAGCTCATACACTCAAGATGACATGTCCTTGTAAGAAAAGAGACACACAGACACACAGGGAGAGTGCCACCTGAGATTGATGTGATGGAAGCAGAAACTGGAGTGATGAATTGACAAGCCAAAGACTACTAGTAATTCCAGAAGCTAAGAAAAAGGAATAGAACAGAATCTTCCTTAGAGTTGAAGAGAACATGACCCTGCAACACTGTGATTTTAGACTTTTGGTCTCCAGAGAGATTACATTTCTATGGGTAAGACCCAGTTTGAGGTACTTTGCTACAACCACCATTAGGACTCTAGTATACTATGTACAATAATCTTTGCCCAAGTTCTCTGCTCCTCCTGGAATGACCTTCTCCCTTCAAATGGAAGATTCACACTAAACCTCTCAGATCTGCCTAGTATTCTCTTCCCTGTGACGCCTTCTACCAGGGTCCCACAAAGAGTTACTCTCGTTCACCATATATGAATGAGTCTAGCCCCACATATCACCTGTATTTTTATTACTAAATTCTAATTGCCTGTGTACACAGGTGTCTTCCCTTCAGAATTACAAATTCTCTGTGGGGGAAAGCAAGATCTGACTCTCGCTCTTCTGCCTATCTAACTGTAATAATCATTCACACACTATCTGTGAATTGAATGGGTTGATGCTTCATCTCAGGAGAAGATAACAGATATGATTTGAAGGAATTGATTGTTGTAGACTACAGAGAACAGAAGTGAGCCATGAGGCAGCATGCAGATAAGCAGCAAGAAAGAGGAAGAAGGGTGTTGAATTTAGCAAACATGCAGGAAAACTATAAAAGGATTTGATTAGGAAAAAAAGGGCGGGTGTGAGCAGTGGGAGCTAATGGTCACTTTATAGACAGTCATAGGCATTAGGAACTTTCAAAGAAAGTTTTTAAGAAAGACAGGTTACACATGTTTTCAGAGAATTCATATGACAAAGGCGAGATTGAACTCTGGCTGTGAAAAAGACCAATGAGGGCACAAGGAAGGTATCTCAGCAACGAAGGGAAGGGTCAGATGTATTAGGACAATAACAGGAGGAATTAAAGAGGGCAAATTTGTCAAGAGAAGAAAGGAACCAGAAAGAATCAAGGATTACTCCTAAATTTCACCTCTGGTTATCTACAATATGATCTGCAACTGAAATAAGTACAAAGGAAAAGGCCATATTTTTTTAAGTAGTTTGGTCTTAAATGCAGCTCAATATGACATGACAGTAAAACATGCTAATGAATATTTCATTACAATGAAACATGCCAATAAAAGTCCAATAAAGATACACAGCCAACAGAAGACAGGACAGATATGGCAATCATTTAGATAAAGATGGCTTTTTAACGTCATAAAAACATATTGCAGATTTTCATTCCTTCATTCCATAAATAGTTTTTGCATACTATGTTCCAGGCACTGATGGGGGCTCTGGGAATACAAAGTGAGCAAAACAAATAAAAATCCCTGCCCTCATGAAAATTATACTCTACTGGGGAAAATACACAAGGCTAAATTTGGTTCATGAACATAAACTTAGGTTGATTCTGGTTAGTAATGAACTCAGGAGGTTAATACTGCTTAGTAGTTACTATAATTTTTTTTAACCTTTTTCTTTTTCCAAATTCTATTTTCCAGAATTTTCATTTCACTAGTTAGAAAGGTATTTATTTACTCGGTCCAGCAACCAGACAAGTTCAGGTGATTTTTTTTTTTAATGCTAGCTTTCATGTTGTAACAAACCTATTTTCTCTCCTTTGTTTCTCAAAGTGTTTGCAAAAAATTGGGTCAGCCCTTCCAAAGAATGTTCATAAAGGGTGAATGGACTCAGAATAAATGAGAGGCAAATGATGCAATGGAAAGCATAGGTTTGGGAATTAGATAAAGCCTAAGTTCAAAGCTCAATTTTTCATAAGTATGGGACCTTGGGTAAGTTATTCAGTATCGCCAACACTTCAGTTTGCCAATCTGTAAAATGGGACTATCATCACTCTAAGGATTAAAAGGATCATTTCTAAAAGGCACTACATACAACACCTGCACAAAGTGGGAACATGCTAGAAGAATGGTGGCAGAAGTTGCTATATTGAGGACTATCACTATTACTCTTAAGTGCTGGGCACAAAACATATCAATAAATGTCTGCTGCTTTTCTGTTTCTTCCACAGAAGCTAAGTGTTAAGGTGCGGCTCCCATTCAATAAATTACTCTATTCCATCCCTCCAAGGGTTTTGTAGAGCAGGAATTTAAAAAAACTAAATGCATATTAATTTCACAAATGGGCTTGATATCTTTACTCTCTAACCTGGAATGTATCTATCCTCCAAAGAAAAATTTCAATAATGCTGTCACAAAGAGACAAAAAAATGAATTAGGAAGAGTCACATCAAAATGAATGAAAGCGATAGTGTATTATGAGACCATCCATTAAAGATTCTAGTTATTTTTATTAAACTGACACCATTAACCATATCTTCTGTAATTAATCATTACTGTAGTATCTACCATTGGGGAAAAAATAAGTGCTTTTCAAACTACAACTACACAATAATCCAAATTCTATAACATCCTCAGAGTTACCTGAAATTAAATGGCACAATGTACATGAAAATGCCTGACAAGCTTCCTGGTATAGAATATGCATCAGTGATAACTTTAGTGAAATCTGATCCTACATTTGATTAGTAAAAAAGACCTTATAGCAGCAATTACATAACACAGGATGTATGGAATGAGAAAGCTCTAAAAACACACCAACGTGATGCCATTCCAAACAAGAAAGGTATTGACTTTGATGTCTCTTAGTTTAATAACAAAGAGGTTTGTGAGTTAAAGCAATATACATACCACTATAATCAAAATCAATGCTTGTCTTACTCTACAAAATTCAACTAAAAATGTAATGAAAGTTTTTTTAAACTAGACACATAAATTTAGCTTTTTTAAACTAGACACATAAATTCCTCTTACTTTAATTTTTAAAAAAGAAAATTCCAGACATCTACAAAACAGAATTTCATCATGAGGGCCAAAGTGATAACTGTCCAGGAAAGAACACCAACTTGAACTGGCTCAAATGGAAGGTTCACAATAATCAGGAGAGCCCTTTCACTCACTCGAAACACCATCTGAGACAACCAGTGTCAGGACTGCATGTTCCCCGTAACAAGTGGCTCTTCTACATCTTCTGGACTGTCCATGCAGACACTCAGACTTGCTTTTCTCTCCCTAGAAAGCTCCCTTGTATATAAGATGAGATCAACACTTAACACCTGTCCTGAAAAGTAGATACCCTGAGAATATCCCAATTTCAGCACATACAAAATTAAATTTACCTCAGATCTGCTCCTTTTGTGTGCTTGTGTCTGTTAATAGTATCTACATTCACTTAATCAGTCAAGATAAGTTCTAATTTTCTTTCTCTCATCACCACTCCACATCCCAACAGCAAACCACTTTCAAAGATCTGCCTTTTTGCTCTATCATCCCACCTAGCATCTACCCCTGCATCCATTCCAAAGCCAGTCTCAATCATTACTGCTGTCCTGACCCATGCCAATAGTTGCCACCAAGTTGTTCCTCACCATCTCTCATATTTAAAGGAAATCCAACTACTCTGAACATCAAGGGCAGACTGATCTTGCTATGAAATCCCCCTGCAATCTATAGGCCCCCACTGCCTACCATGGCATCCCAGACTTAACAGAACTCAAAGGAGTCTCATCTGACTCAACCATCCATTCACTGATCTAAGGAACTCCACAAATTCAAATGTTCTGGCCTTACCTTTAAGCCCATTCCTGCTCTGGCGCCAATCTAAAAGATGTCATGAAAAGGAAAGTAAACTATGTCATGTCACTACTCATGAGTAAAAGGTCAAAATTCAGGCACAGCCCCTATTTGTTTAGTCCTGTCATGACCTTTTTTTTTCTGCATTCTCTGCTCTAGTCCCTGTTCTTCTACTCTGCCTGCCATGATCTTTCTCATCACCAAACACCTCATCACTCAACCCCTCAAAGTAAGGTCATCTCACCCCTCAGAGCTGACTCAGTCACTTATTCAGTCACTAACCTTACCACTCCAAACTAAGTTCCATTTGTTTCTTACTCTTCACCTCCACAACATTAAGTAAAACCGTAACAAACTGACTGGATTTCTTATTCCCCAGCTACAATGCAAGGTCTACAAGAAGAGAACTATGGCTGTTTTGTTTACCACCATATTTCAATCTAACCAAGAATAACCTTCAACAAATATGTGTAGATTAATGTAATTCATAAACCACCCTAGCATCTTAAGTGAGTTAAAAGACCAGCCCCACTACACACAGGTCAAGAAATCTTTGGTTTCTCCGTCCATAAGAATAAAAAGCTCATCTCAATGTTCTCTGAGTTCCCTGGAAGGTGGGACATTAGGAGTATCTACAATCCTACCATCCTAAACTCTCTAAAAATGCTCTTCTATATATGCTACCACCAGCAATACTTTATTTCAGGTCGCCATAATTTTAATTGTATCCTTTCTTCCATCTGGAATTTACCCCATCCCAACTCCACATTTCTAAATGCTACTTAACCTCAACTGCTCAAATCCAATGTCACCTTCTCCTTACAGTCTTCCTGGCATCTCCTCTGCCAGTCACAACTTCTCCACCCCTGAAATCTCCACAACTTCTCCATTGCCTCATTCAGGTGTCAGATCAAATGTCACTTCAAAAGGAAGGCTTCTTCTTAAGTTACCCACAGGTTATAATTCTCTATCAGACTATATCCTCTTTTACTTTCCTGATACCATTTACCATTATCTGAAATTAACTTGTTCATTCCATTCACTTATTTACTTGGTAACTGCCTGCTTTCCCCACTAGAATGTAAGAGCCAAGAGAAAAGGGACCCTGTCTGCCTTGTTCACATTTCTTCCACATTTGATATCAAAGTGCTCAGTAAATACCTGCCAAAGGCAAGAATTAATTTGTAGCCCTTATGACTGGGATTGTGTACATATCTTTCTCTTGCTATTTTCCAAACCCCTGGTGCACTAGGCCAAAGTCTGGCTAATCTATTTGTTTGTGTGTATTATCTGGATATTCTTGCACAACTCAAGCAAATAATATATAACTACTAATTAATGAATGAATGATTACCCCAAGAGGTACTGCCCTGAACCAGGCCAATTCAGAATTTCATTCTCCAGAAACCAGAGCAAAGAACCTCCTTCTATGCCCTCTCCACAAGAGACCCTGTTCCAATCTGCCACCTGCACTGAGCTTCAAAAGGCCAGTTTGCTCAATTTCCAAAACCAACCATCACTGGTTTTTCTAACTCAAGTATCTCAACAATCCTATCCTTTCCATTCTATCTCCATTCTACAAATCAATTCCAAGGCCTTGTTTCTTCAGAGTACCCAAAATCTCCAATAGATCGGGAAACTCACCAGGTCTTAGGGAACAAGGGGATATAGAAACTAAGTGTTTAAGCAAGACTGACTCACTCACCTTTCCCTTCATACTTTTTTTTTATCCGAAATAGGCCTCCTTTCAGGGATTAGCTGCGATATTCTTTGGGACCCTAAGCTTTCTTCCCATGTAGCCCACTGCAACAGAATGCCTTTGGGCTTGCCCCTACCTTTGCCTCGCATTTTTCATCTCCCAATACAGTAAGATCCCAGGGCACAGAAGCTGATCTCCCCGAAAGCAAACGCTCCTCAAGCACTGAGGGGCGGCCCTACACTCCCCACTTTCTGTATGGCATTCGACTCCGGCCGGGAGATGTCTCCAGCGCTCGGTGGCTTCTGTCTCCCCTGGGCCCGACCTTCCAACACCACCAATACCACTACCACCTCCCCCACTCACCTGAATCGGCCCCCGCAGTGCTGGCATTGCTCGCCCACCCAGCCGGCGGGGCAGACGCACTGGCCGGTGCCAGGGTTGCAGCGGCCGCCGTTGACACAGGGCCGGTCACATTCCTTGGCCTCGGCTGCAGCTGAGCCCGAAACCACTGCCGCTGCCGCCGCGGCCTCGGCTGCCCAGGGCAGCAACAGCAACGACGGGAGCAGCAGCGGTAGCAGCAGCGGCAGCAGCAGCCGCGGGAGGCGCAGCCCGGCCCCCAGCCCCAGTCTCCCAGCCCCGATCGCGTCCCGATCCCGGCGCCGCTCGCCGTTCCTGGCCGTGGGCGCTGCCGTCGCCGCCGTCCTCCTCCTCAGCCTCGCCTCAGTCGCCGCCGCCGCCGCCACCATCTTCCCGGGGCAGAGACGGCGCCCCGCGAACACATACACACACACCACACGGCCGGCTCCGCTTCGCCTGGCCGTGCGGGGCGGGGCTGTGCGGACGGTGGCTCGTGCGGTCAATCCTGAGGGCGGCGCGGTGGGCGGGGCCGGCGGGTGCGTGCGTGGGCGGGGAGCGGCGCGGCGTGCAGACCCTGGAGGCGGGTCTCTAAGCGCGTTCTGAGGCCTCCCGAGATCCCCTGCTTGGTACCCAGGCGCGCTCTCCTTTTGCCTTCCCGGGTAGCCACCCTCAAGCACCCTCTTTGGGTTGATTGCGGGAGCTGGACAACCCAGTGACCACGCCGGGCCCCCGGTGCTC
>PVHY01034149.1:0-10635 GCA_004024945.1 Uropsilus gracilis | reverse complement strand
CGCAGCACGCCACCCTGTCGGCCTTCGCCGCCGTCTACGTGTCGGTGAGTCCCGCCCCGCCCCGCCCGGCCCCGCCCTCGCCGCGGCTGCCCTGCCGGCCCGGCCGCCCTGACCGCCCCCCGTCCCCAGATGTACTTCAACTCGGTCATCTCGGACACCACGAAGCTGCTCAAGCCCATCCTGGTGTTCGCCTTCGCCATCGCCGCGGGCGTCTGCGGCCTCACGCAGATCACGCAGTACCGCAGCCACCCCGTGGACGTCTACGCCGGCTTCCTCATCGGGGCCGGGATCGCCGCCTACCTGGTGAGGGGGTCCGGGGCGGCGGCCCCTGAGGAGACGATGGAGGGGCAGGCTGACCCCCCCCAGGAGGGAGGTCTGACGGGGGGGGGGGGGAACGCCCCCTTCGACCCTCTGCCGAGGGCTGGGCCTGTCTCTCGGTCGCCCTGGCAGATCCATGTCCCGGGAGACCCTGGGGCGGGGGCTGGCTGCCCACACATCTAGCTGCATCTCGCCCCCCAGGCCTGCCACGCCGTGGGCAACTTCAAGGCGCCACCCGCGGAGAAGCCGGCGGCCCAGGCGCCCGGCAAGGACGCGCTCCGGGCGCTGACGCAGCGAGGCCACGACTCAGTGTACCAGCAGAGCAAGTCCGCGAGCACCGACGAGCTGGGCCCGCCGGGCCGGCTGGAGGGCGTGCCCCGGCCCGTGGCCCGCGACAAGGCCTCGCTGGGCAGCCTGAAGCGGGCCAGCGTGGACGTGGACCTGCTGGCTCCCCGCAGCCCCATGGGCAAAGAGAGCATGGTGACCTTCAGCCACACGCTGCCGCGCGTCAGCACACCCTCACTCGACGACCCCGCCCGCCGCCACATGACCATCCACGTGCCCCTGGACGCCTCGCGCTCCAAGCAGCTCATCAGCGAGTGGAAGCAGAAGTCCCTGGAGGGCCGCGGCCTGGGGCTGCCGGACGAGGCCAGCCCGGGGCACCTCCGGGCGCCCTCGGAGCCCATGGCGGAGGAGGAGGAGGAGGACGAGGAGGACGAGGAGGACGAGGAGGAGGAAGAGGAGGAGGGTGAGGAAGGGGGCCCCGCCCCGCCCTCGCTCTACCCCACCGTCCAGGCTCGGCCAGGGCTCGGGCCCCGCGTCATCCTCCCGCCGCGGGCCGGTCCGCAGCCCCTGGTGCACATCCCCGAGGAGGGGGCGCAGGCCGGGGCTGGGCTGTCCCCCAAGAGCAGCGCGGCCGTGCGGGCCAAGTGGCTCATGATTGCCGAGAAGAGCGGGGCCGGCATGGCCGTGCCCGCCGCCTCTGGGCAGCCCCGGCTGGCCAACCCGCCCCGGCTGCTGCAGGTGATCGCCATGTCCAAGGGCGCTGGCCCCAAGGCGGCCGAGACAGCCTCGTCCTCGAGCGCCAGCTCCGACTCCTCGCAGTACAGGTCCCCCTCGGACCGCGACTCGGCCAGCATCGTCACCATCGACGCGCACGCGCCCCACCACCCCGTGGTCCACCTCTCGGCCGGGAACGGGCCTTGGGAGTGGAAAGTGGCGGGCGGCGGGGCCAAGGGGGCTGAGGGCGAGGGTGGGTGTGAGCTGGGGGACCTGGCGCGAGGCTTCCGCGGTGGCCCCAAGCCACTGGGGGTGTCCCCCGGCTCGTCAGTCAGCGACATGGACCAGGAAGAGCCGCGGTTTGGGACCGTGGCCACTGTCAACCTGGCCACGGGGGAGGGGCTGCCCTCGCTGGGCCCAGTGGACGGGACGCTGGGGCCGGGCAGCCGGGAGTCCACGCTGCGGCGCAAGATGGGTGGGCTGGCGCAGGGCGAGTGGGAGGCTTCGGGGGAGACGGAGGCCGAGAGCTACTACCGCAAGATGCAGGCGGCGCGGAGATTCAAGGACTGACCGGGAGGGGCGGGGCGGGGGTGGCCTGTGGAGCTGCGCCACCCAGGCGAGCGGGCGGGCGGGGTTGCATGGGGGTGTGGGCAGATGGGGGCAGGACCGAGAACCGGACAATAAAGATGCATACTGAGCTTGGCTCGCCTGGTCTGTGGGCCACGCCGCTGGGGACGAGGGCCCTGGTGCCCAGGAGCTGTTTGGGTGGGTGGGGCGGGCGCATCGAGGGTAAACCGAGGCATCGCAAAGGCAGGTGCTGCGGGGCCCGCCTGGCCCCACCTCCCCAACCCAGGCCCCAGAGGGAGCGGGAACAGCGGGACTCACAGAAGGAGGAACAGCAGTGAAGACACAGGCCCAATAAAGCTGGAAATCGAGTGCAGGGTACAGAGAATTTATTCAAAGTCCGAGTACAGACCGGCCAAGCTGCCTTCCACTCTGAACAGGAAGAAAGAGCCTGTGGAAAAGGTAGGAGTTGTTATAAAATCGCTTTAATTTGGTTCTGGTCCGCATTACAGGCCGTCGGGCGGGCGTGGCCGTCGAGCGCCACTTACAATACTGAGCCTGTAACGGCTGGTATCAAAATATACATCTGCGTCACCGTAAAAAACTGCTTGCTGCCCCTCATGTCTGACGACAGGTATAAAAAATTATAAATATTTACACCCTTGTTACGCCCCGGCGTGGCGTCTCGGGGACGGGTCCCAGGGCGGGGCTGTTAGCACGTCTGTGCGGGGAGCCCCTCGGCCGTGAGCGCAGGCCCACGCGCGGGAGGACAGTTAAGACGCGGCCCTGACCCCACTGTCGAGGGCCGGATCAGAGGCAGACAAAAAAAAAAAAAACAAAACAAAAAACAAAACTTTGGTCCAAAATTGGTAGGAAATGAAGAAACCCTGAAAGTTGCAGAGTGCGTGGCCCCTGGGCGGAGGCGGGGCGAGTGTAAGGCATCTGGAAGGCCGGCAGGGGCCCAGCCTGCACCTCGGGCGCGGCCCCGGGCCCGCGCTGCGGCCCCGGAACTGGCTGCTGCCCTGCTGACTTGCCGACAAGGAATAAAATAAAGTACAGTATACAAGGTCACAGCGAGGAGGTTTCGGTTACACTCATACCATCGGATCTGGCTATAAAAAGTTACTTACTTAAAACTATTTTTGCATATAAATGAAGAGAGATTAGAATATTTGGTCAACTGGAAACATCGCTAGGCACAGGTGTCTGCAGCTGCGTCGCGCGTGGACGGAGATTACAAGAGGACCAAGCTCCAAAGCTGAAGAAGCACGGGGCGCCGGGCCCGCGGGGGCGGCCGGGGCCCGCGGGGAGAATTACACACTTGATTAACGGATGGAGGGTGTCGCCTCCCGCCACGCCAGGCACATGATCCCATGGGGGAGGCCCGTCCCCTCGACCCCCGGGCCCCGCCCTGCGTGTACGACCACGAGCGCCCCGCGGAGCAGCGGGTTTAAGGCACAAGGAGGCCGAGTGGAGGTCTGGGCGAGCCCACCGTGGGCTCCAGAAGGCGCGGGCCGGGGAGCGCGGGCCCGACTGTCCTCGCGGCGCCGGAGCCCAGGGCGGGCACCCATCTCCCCAGGCGAGCAAGGTGAGTAGATTTAATTTTTTTAAAAACAGGTAAACTGATTTCTCTTTAAAAAAATAAAATCTCTGGTCTTTTTTAAGGTCACTTCAGCTGCTTTTTAAAGTGGCTTTTTCTGGAATGACGGAAGTGTCTCGGGTGCCGGCAGGCGGGGCCCGGCAGCCTAGATGGTGGACTTGGAGAAGGACACGCGCAGGTGGTGGTTCTCGCCCAGGTCATGGTTGTGCAGGTCGATGAGCGCCTGGATGGCCTCCTCCACGGAGCCCATCTGGATCAGCGCCATCTTGCGGTCCTTCCTGCGGGACAGCGACAGGGGTGGGGACAGGCCCGGGGGCTGGAGGGACGCGGACAGGGGGTGGGGTGGGGGTGCGTACTCACTGGAAGAACTTGAACCCTTTGACGATCCCACCGTTGCTGGAGAAGAGAACCTTGAGGTCCTCCTCAGATATGGAGGGCCTGTGGGGAGAGGGGGACCCTGAGCCGCTGGCCAGCCCGTGCCAGGACAGCCGCCCCCCCCAGAAGGGTCCCGAGCCTGCAGAGTCTGCCAGGATCCACGAACAAGCCCAGCCAGCACCCCCCCCCGCAGGACACAGGAGCCGCAAGGCGGCAGCACGTACGGGATGTTGGAGAGGTGCAGGGTGGCCGAGGGCGGGAAGATGTTCTGGAAGTTCTTGGAGCCGGGCTTCTTGAAGCGATGCAGGGGCGAGTTGCCGTAGTCCTTGGTCAGGCCCTGGTCCTCCTGGCCCTCGCGGGGTAGCTGCACGTTCTGGTGCTTGGACAGCGTGATGCGCACCGGCTTCCCGTGCAGCTTGTGCCCGTTCAGGTGGCTCATGGCTGGGGGGAGGGGGACACACGGGTGACGGGAGGCCCCAGGCACCACCCCAGGGGTCCCCGCCCCCGCGCCCCACCCCCGCCCTTACCCAGCTGGGCCTGGCTGCCATCAGCCATCTGCACCAGGGCGTTCTCCTTCTTATTGAACAAGATCTTCACACGCTGCACGTCGCCGTAGACGCCTTCAAAAGCGCAGGACAGGGCACTGAGCCACCCGGCGCCCGCCGCCGCCCCCGCCAGCCCCGAGCCCCGCACACCCCTCGCAAGGCGGGCTCTTCCTGAGGGTTTGCTCATTCTGCCCCCGGGACCTGCGTCTAGTCACAGGGGCGTTACCAGGAGAGCGACCTTCAGCACAGAAGTCATAAATCCAGGAGAGGGAAATGGCCCGAGAACCATTGCTTTACATGCTACCGACACGCTGAGCTCTCCGAAAAGCATGCAGGGCACTAAACCATGCTGGTCTAGAGCCAAAGTAAAACTGGCAAACCGAAGGCAAACCAGGTAAACGAGGCAGAAGGCCAAGTACAGACCCATCGTACATCTTAGGGCGTTAAAATAACCGCAATTAAATGAAAACAAGGTAATAAACGTGTGAATGATAACATACCGAAAAGAATAAAGAGGCTTTGGGGTGTGACTCTCTTTAGAGGACAGCAGAGCAAGGCAGCGGAGGGACAGGGAAAGGGAGAGGTCAGGGGGCGAGTTGCCAATCGTCCACCACGAGGAAGACAGCCCCCAGGCGTGCAGTGGTTGATGGATGATGAAGTTGTCAGGATGTTAATATTCAAGGGCAGGTTGGTTTCCGGAGAGCAGGGTTTGAGGGGGGATTTTGTTTTTATTTATTTATGGTTTTGTTTTGTTTCAAGCAACAACAGGAAGCAGAAGTACCGTGCAGTCAGTTGGCAAAGAAATTCCGGATCAGGGCAAGAAAAAAAATTGGGAAAGGGGAAGGGGAGAAAAGAAAAAGTAGCAAAAAACACAGGTCAGTAAATACATAAGGAAATACGCAGCGTCCACCAGCCACGACCTAACCTCACGCTGCGCCGCCTCTCAGACGCAGGCAGAAGAGCAGCTCCTCAGCGAGCAGGAGACAGCAGCCCTGCCCCCCCCATCTCCCCCCAGCCCCGGAGGCGCCCCCCCCGCACCCTGCCCGGGGCCCAGCCCACTCCACACTGTCTCCTGCTGACCACTGCGGAAGGTGGGGGACGCCGACTATGCAAGCGCCAGGGCTGAGTCTGTTAGTTCGGGGGCTCTGCTAGAACCTCGACCCAGAGACAGCCAGGGGGGCGCTTGCGCCCGAAGTCAGAGCGCAAGACGAGGGAGAGCAGGTCTGCAGCGGACTCAGTGGAGACCCTCTCAGGAGTTACGTGCTTCGAGCCTCCGCCCCTCCCGCCCCCTCCCGCCCAGAGCGGCGCGCGGCACCCGTGCAGGTCCACTCAGAGGCCCCGCCCTGGCGGCCACGGGCCCGGGGGCCTCCGGACCAGGTTTACGTGGCGCCCAGTGAGGACGGCTCCGCGTGATCGCAGCTCCCTCAGCTCTGAACGCTATGGAGCCGGAACTGTGGGCACCGCGCCGGAAACGGGGCGCGCCTAGAGAGGGGCGGAGGAGCCAGCGGCGTGGGGGCTGCCGGGGCGCGCCTGCTGGCGCCTGCAGGAGGCCCTGCCCTGCCCTGCCCTAAGTCTGGGGGCACCCGCCAGGCCGTGTGCGGGAGGCGAGCACGTACCTCAGGGTTGAGGTTGCTGACCAGCAGGACGGAGTTGCCCGTCCCTGCCAAGCCGGGAATGGCGATCCGGCCTGCTGCCGCCGCCGCCGCTGCCGCCGACGGGATGGCCAGAGGGGCCAGGGCTCCGTGCACGTTGGGAACAGAGAGGCCTGGGGAGGAAGAGGCGGGCGGGCGGTGAGCTCGCGGCGCTGCGCCCGAGAGGAGCACATGCAGGAGACACGCAGGAGGCACCGCTGGGCCTCGTCCGCTCTTCGCGCGGCACCTGGGCTGGACAGTCCACATGCGCGAGCAACACGGAAGCGCTGCTCCTCCGGGCAGGCTCCAGCCCGCAGGCGCGGCCGTGCGTGCATGCAGGTGCCCAGTCACCATGCGGACGTCACGCCCGAGGAGGGGTGCAGCAGGCTCAGGACCACCAGGCAGGCGGGCCCCCGGTCCCCAGAGGGACGCTCGGGCGGCGCCACCCTGGCTCATGCCACTCTGCTTACCAGGCCACTTCTACCATCTACTAGGGACAGATCCCTCCAACCACTGTGTGCGCTCGTCCTCGCCCAGGGCGCTTGAAGGGAACCAGACCAGAGACTTGGGGGTCAGCGGGCTCTCCGGCCCCGTCCTGACGGCCCTGTCGAGGCCTCCGTGGGGAGTGGAGGCGGCCCGCACCCAGGAAGGTGGGCACCCTGTGCTGCGCCCACACCGCTGCCCATGGAAGCAGAGCGACTGGAAAGGTGTGGGCATGCACATGACCACGGGGACAAGGTCAAGTGTTTGAATACCTGCAGCTTGAGGAATTGCAAAGGTGGGAGGGAAACCAGCTCCTGCATACGGAGAGGCTGACATTATACCAGGCGCACCTAGAAATAAATGAGACACTAATCATCGCACCCACGACCGGCACCTCGGCAAGGGCTGGGGGGTGGGCTCCGCCCAGTGCCTCCTCCCGTCCTAGGGACACTGGGCGGCTGTGCTTTCTCTACAAAGACAGCACCGACCTCCCTGTGCGGGCGGCGCCTGGGGCCCGGCGCCTGGGGCTCTGAGACTGAGCTACGTCCTCACGGCCGCGCGCACCGTGGCGGCCCGCGTGCCGTCTTACCAAAGGCTGCGGCCATGGTCTGGTCCAGCGAGGGCTGGCTGTCCCCGGACGGCAGGTCCGGGCGTGTGTAGTCACGACTCTTGTCGTTGTTGTACTTGACGTTGAGGCTGGTGAGCTTGGAGAAGTCGATGCGGAGGGTGCAGCAGGCGTTGTAGATGTTCTGCCCGTCCAGAGACTGGGAGAGGGGGAGGGCTGTGAGCAGCCGGAGCCTGCGGGCGGGCGGGCAGGCGGGCGGGCGCAGGGGCCACTCACCAGCTTGGCGTGCTGGGCGCTCACGGGGTCGGCGTACTGCAGCAGCGCCTGGAACTGGCTGTTCTTGGTGAAGGTGATGATTTTCAGAACCGTGCCAAACTTAGAAAAGATCTGCGGAGAGAGAACACACGGGCAGTCGGGCCGCGTCCATCCACACCTCCCCCCGCCCCCTGCCCACGGGCACAGGGAACCCCGGATGGGGCAGGCCTCACCTGGTGCAGTACATCCAGCGTCACGGGGTAGAACAGGTTCTCCACGATGATCCTGAGCACGGGGCTCTGGCCGGCCATTGCCATGCCAGCGTCCACCGCGGCAGCTGACGCGGCCAGGGCCAGGTTCCCCGACTGGACCGAGTTCACAGCCTGCAGCGCCGCCTGGGCTCGCTGCAGAGAGGAGCAAGGCGATGAGCCCCGGGGTGCAGGCCCCAGCACGGGCCGGGCCGGGCCCCGCCCGCCCACCCAAGGCCCCGGGTGGGCACGAACCGCCTGGTTGGGGGAGCTGTCTGTCTTGAGCTCCTTGTGGTTGGAGAACTGGATGTAGATGGGCTGGCCGCGCAGCACGGGCGTCACGGAGGTGTAGTAGTTCACCATGGTGTTGGCCGCCTCCTCCGTGTTCATCTCAATGAAGGCCTGCGGGGGCCGGCGGGCTCAGATCCAGACCTGGGGCTCGCGGCCCCCGCCCCAGGGGCGCCCCGCAGGCCATACCTGGTTCTTCCCTTTCAGCATCAGCAGGTTGGTGACCTTCCCGAAGGGCAGCCCCAGGGAGATGACCTCGCCCTCGGTGACGTCGCTGGGCAGCTTGCGGATGTGGATCACTCTGGAGGGCACGCCGGCACTTCTGTTGTCCCCTTTGAACTTCTTGCTGTCGTTCCCATTGGCTGAAAAGCAGTGCGAGTGTCCCACAGAGCCGGCGCCCCGAGAGACCAGCCCTCGCGGGAAGGGCACCCCTGGGGCTCTACAGGCCGCCCCCCTGGCCCCCAGGGAACAGAGGTGCCTGGGAACCCAGACGGAGGTCCAAGGCGCTGGGGCCGTGGCGGTCGTTACCTGCGGAGGCCGAGTTGCTGCTCATGATAAAGGGTCCGTTAGTTACACAGGTAGAGAAAAGCTCGTCAGATCCCCGCTGGAAGAGAGGAGAGAGCTGCAGCCGCCATCGAGGCAGAAGAGCCCAGACACTCCCCACGCCCCGGCCGCCAGGCAGCCCTGCGAGACCACCACAGCCTGCGCCTGCTGCCACCCCCTACGTCTCAAGGGCCCCAGGGTCTAAGATTCGGTCCAAGAGTCTGTCTCTCCCAGCTGTAACCCCACTTTTCCCAAGGTGGGGTGGCCTGGTGAGGCGCGGCGAGGGCTGTCAGCTCTGAACACCGCCGTGTCCACGTTCTGCCTGACCCTTCCCTTGTTCACAGCCGCCCCTGTGGAAGCCCCTGGCTCGGGCCGCTGGACTCTGCCAGGAGCACAGCCGCAGCCCTGCCCAGGGTGCCTTGCGAGGAAGCTCGGCCCCGTCCCGGAACAAAGCCCCCGTCCTGCCAGTCACTCAGCCACCGCAGCCTGTCTCCAGGAAGCGCGAGCATCAGCCCGATGCGCTGCCAGTGGGCAGAGACGCTAGCTTCTCCGAGCGGGTAGCCCAGCGAGCGGGAAGAAGCCGTGTGAGAGGGCCCCAGGCCGAGCCAGGCCTGCCCAGCTGAGGGCCGGTTCTCTGGTACTAGCCGCTTTTCTTTCCGGAAACAATTTGTTCACTCACTAGTCTCGCATTGTAACTGAATTAACTCCCCAGAACCACAGCCGAATAAACCTGGACTAGGAAAGTGGACGTCCCTCCCGCTGGGCGAGTGACTATTGGGGAGTGACAACAGCGAGGATGGCCGGGCACGGTGGCGCGTGCCTGTAAGCGGCAGCCTAGGAAGCCGGGGCCAGGGATGGCGGTTCGAGTCCCGCTGGGGGCAATGTAGCGAGACCTAGCTCCAAAGATATAGCTGGGCGTGGTGGCGCACGCCTGTCATCCCAGCTACCTGGGAGGCTGAGACTGGGGATGGCTCGAGTCTGTGGTTCCCCCCAGGCAACGAGAGCCTGCGGTTCCATGGGCAAAAACAGTGAGACCTGGGCTCTAAATAAATAAATAAATAAACAAACAAACACAGCAAGAATGGCCACCGCGCTGCCCAGTCACACGGCACTCAGGGACGGGACCTGGGACCACCAGCAGCCCAGCAGGGAGCCGGCGAGCGAGCCTCGTGCTGGGAAGGGCTCGTGGCAGCTCCCCACGGGTGTCGCCACGATCAGCTCTGCCAACAGGAGCAGTGGGGCCGCCGCGTGGGCATCCTCCCACCCAGAGTCTGGCTCTGCCAGGCTAAAGCCCGCGGGTCAAGGCTGTGCTGGGATGCGCAAGCAGGGCCAGGGCGCCAGGGCTGGGAGCACTTTGGGCAGACTGGCCGACTGGCCGCCTGAGGTCTGCTCACACAGAGGCGGCCCCGGCTTGGGCCCAAACAAAGGGGCCACAGGGGAATCGCAAGTAGGGCACGAGCCCCGGAACCGTCCACTCCACAAAGGCGGGTAAGTCCCACCTGTCCACACGCCGGAAAAGCCCCAAGAAAAGCAGCAGCTCAAAAAGGAGCCCGTCAGTCCCGAACACTGTGTAGGGCAAAGCTGGGGGTGCACGCGTGCCCGGTCAGGGGCTAGGGTCTCCAGCGGGTCCTGAGACGGGCAGGTACACCAGGCAGGTGTCACAGCCATCAGCCAGCAAAACCTCGCCAGCTAAGCGGGAGCTGCTAGAGGGACAGAGGTTGGCACCCGCACAGCGAAAGTCTGCTCTCAGCTTGTTCTAAGGAGAGCTGGGGTGGCGGGGAGGGGGGCCGCACCTGGGACTGCCCACAGATGGGAGGGCAGGCCAGGCCCTTCTCAGGCCTGGCAAAGAGAATGGCAGTTCTCCCCAAACCCCTCCCCCCACCCAGGGCCACCTGTAAGCACCGGTCCACAGGTCCTCTGACGTGCGGGCGGTGGTGTGTGTGTGTGTGTGGGGGGGGGGTTAGGCAGCTCAGGTGGCATCTCCAGCAGCCGTCCTTGCACGTCAGATGCCCTGCAGGACTGTTCCAGATGAGAGTCCCTCTCCCTTCCTCCCACCACTGAACAAACAGGTTTTTTGCACAGAAGACTGGGACAGGAATTCACCTGGGAAAACGGAAACCCAGCCCGGGCTGTCGGAGACCGACCCAAGACCAGATGGTGGTCGGCTCCGGACAACACCGGACACCTGCAGTGGGCTCCAGAACAAGGTCTGGGGGTGGGG
>PVHY01034148.1:0-10640 GCA_004024945.1 Uropsilus gracilis | reverse complement strand
CTATATCCCATATATTAGTGAAACCATTTGGTTTCTGCCTTTTTCTTTGTGGCTTGTTTCAGCTAATATGATTTCTTCTAAATGCATCCATGTTGTTATGAAGTCTTCAAATTTGTCATTTTTAATTGATGAGTAATATTCCATCGTGTATATATACCACAATTTTTTCATCCAGTCCTCTGTTTTGGGGCATTTAGGTGCCTCTTCACTTTTATGGCAGCTTTATTCGCAGAGCAGAAACATTCTAATTTCATGTGGTCCCACTTGTTGGTTTTTACTTTATTTCCTTTTTTGTTGGAGTTGAATTCAAAAGACACCTCTAAAACCAATGTTGATGAGCATATGACTGTTTTCTTCTATGTATTTTATGATTTCAGGTATTATATTTAGGACTTTCATCCATTTTGAATTAATTTTTGCTAGAGAGTGGTCTGGCTAATTCTTTTGCATGTGGCTGTTCCGTTTTCTCAACATTATTTAGTAAAGAGTCTGCTTTCCCCATTGTATGTTTTGGCTCCTTTTTTGTAAACTACTTGTCCATAAGTATGTAGATTTATTCCTTCTCTCAGTCATGCCCATTGATCCATGTGTCTGTCTTTACTCCAACACTGGCCATTATAGTAACACTGGATTTGTAGTGTAGTCTGCAGTCAGGAAGCATGATGCCTCCATGTGTATTCATTCCTTCTTGGGATTGGTTTGATTTTTCAGAATTATTGGGATTCCATACAAAGTTTTGTATTGTTTGTTTTATGTCTGTGAAAAATGACTGTGGAATTTTGATGGGTATTGATGGGAATTGCATCCTTTAGGAAAGATGGTGATTTTAACATTGTTAGCTTTTCCAATTATGAACACAGACTATCTTTCCATTTCTTCTTCAGTTTTTCCAGTGTCTTCTTTAGTTTTTTAAGCAGTCATGCAGCTTTCAATGTATAAATTTTTTACCTCCTTTACCTCCTTTACAATCTTTATAATAATGGGATATTTTTCTTAATTTATATTTTTACTATTTCATTGTTGCGTATAAGAACACCACAGATTTTTGTATATTGATTTTTGTGGGCTTGCTACTTTCATTTCTAATAGTTTTTCAGTGGCATCTTCAGAGTTTTTCTCTACTTATTGTTATATAATCTGAAAATGGTGATCACTTCCTTTATTCCTTTCCAAAAGGGATATCTTCTATTTCTTTTTTTACCTATTGCTTTCACTTGAACTTCCAACACTATGTTTAATTGTAATTCTTTTATTAATTTTGTTTTCAGATTGTTCATACTTTATGACTTTGATACAGTTTTATTAAAGCTTATTTTGTGACCTTGTTTATTTTCTCTACAGAGAAATAGTCTGCATGCCTTTGAGAAGATGTGTATTTTGTGGGTTTTGGGTGAAAGGTTTTGTCTATGTCAAGTCTAGATTGTTTACAGTGTTGCTCAAATGTTCTGTATTCCTGTTGCTCTCCTAAGATAGTTGGATTTCTAGAAAAAGTATTTAAGTAAAGCATTACCCACCTCTAACACATTGTACACCTCATCAAGATCGATTTCACACACACTAAATAGCCCAAATGAGAAAGACAAGACTATGAAAACAACAGAAGAAATGGGAGAGGATATCTTTGTGATCTAGAAATGGAATGGCACTTTTTGGCTTTTCAAAAGTGTGACTCAGAGGACAAAAGATATCTATGAATATCTCTTCATCAATAGTAAAAATTTCTGCTAAGTGTGGAACACCATGAACAAAGTGTAAAGACATAAGACAACCTCAGAGAGTAAATTCACAAAAGGGCTTTTTGTAACTGTGGAGGTAGGAGAATCACAAGGGTAGGCAGAGTAACCTGGATTTGCTAACAACCAAGTTATTTATCTTCAGACCCAAAGAATGGATGGAGGTAGGACAGGGAGGGGGTGGAAATATTTTCCAGAATCTAGAAGAAGAAAACCATGAAGAATTGTTTTCTATAAGAAGAATAAAGACTTCTGTTAGTGTCCAGAACACCATTACGTCAAAGTGACCTTACAGAGAAAGTATCATAATAATTAACAATCCGCCCTCACTGAGTTCTCATACCATCTCATGGTGGCTGAACTCATCAGGAAGTCAGAAGGTGTGGAGGTTCTATAATGTTGTCCAGATAAGTCAACTTCCAGAAGCAGAGAATCTGTGAAAAAGGTGACCAAAATTAGAATCCTGAAACTTACATAATGTTTCAAAGCAATATTATCTCAGTAAAAGTATTAGTTAATTAAAAAGAAGAGTAGGTTTGTGGGGACTAATGGAGGCTATCTATAGAGCCATATTTTCTAGCTTTTAAAGTGCTCTTTGTAAAATGAAAGAGCAGTTTTATTTTCAGCATATATTGAAATACTTCTGTATTTAAATGTTCCAATTTCAGGTGCCATGTCTGGGACAGAGCAATGCCTAGGTTGAGAGAAGGCACTCTCTCTCAAGCACTACGAGTTTTAAAAGACATGAAATTAAGACTCAACAAATATTTTAAAAATGCCTTTTCTGAGCATTGTTCCTGGCATAGTTTGATAAGGCAAAAACTAGATCACAATCTCACCTTTCTAGAACTTAGAGTTATGTATAGGAGACAGAGCATAAGAAAACAGCATATAATACAACTAGTGAAAATAAGGCCTAGGAAGAAAAGTAACAGGGGGTAGAGGACTGGAATGCATCATATGAGTGAGATAGAGTTACAGAAAGCCAAATCTGATAAGGTGACCTCTGAGTCCCCAGTGAAACCAGGGAGTGGGTAGTGCTGATACTGGGAAAAGTCTTTTAGGGAGACTATAGAAATGAGTCATCAATTTGTTAGGGGCTGGGAAGAACATACTAGTACTTAGCTAGGAGGGTGAAGTGAGAGAAAAGACTTTCTTTTCCTTGTTGTGGTCTCTCGAGATGACCCTGGAAATTGAAGTTTGGCAGCACATATATCTTTGGTTATAAACACTGAGGAAAAAATAATCTCTAAAATGTACCATTTAAAAGTTTGGAGGGTATTTTTTACCTCAATTTCTACCATAAGCAATATTTTAAAATGAGTACAGTTAATATGCATGGAAAGTATAGGCCAAACATTTTTTACATATTTTGAAGACAGTGGGAAAATGTTTGACTTTGACAGTAAGAGGGTGATACTGCTTTCATGGGACCTGCCTTAGTCTACTTCATCTGGCGTTAATAAAATTTTAGGTATTTCTCAGAATGAACTGTCCTTGGAGGTAGCTAAGGTTTAAAGATGAAAACACTGAAGAATGGAGGTATAAGATAAGTAACCTAAGGTCACACAGCTATTAAGCTAAGACATGGGACCATGAGGGTTGCAAAAAAGGTTTGTGTAATCCCAGCCAATGCCTGTGAGTGGTTTTCTGACACCTTCCTAAACTCAGGTGTGTGCTTTCAAGCACAGTGCTACCGCCTTCCTGTTGTTCTTCTGCACGTGTCTCACAGTGGTCTTTCTAAAATTAAGTTTTACTTTCAATACTCGCTTGCTATAGCAGTTAGATAATGCTTTCAGCCATTGTAACAGAAAAAGAATGACCTGAATTGTTAAGCTGTCTTTCTTACACCACAAGAAGTTAGAAGGCAGACCATCTTGGGCAGTTGGGTAGTTCCATGGTTTATCAAGGAGCCAAGTTCCTTCTGTCTCTGTGCTCTGCCATCCTTAGTACCATACCCTTTACTTCAAGTATTGCTCTTGGGGAACAATATAGCTCCTGTGCCTCAGGCATGGACCAAGTTCCAAACAAGAAAGGGAAAGATGAAGGTCAAAAAGTGCAATTCTTTGAGTTTGTCCCTTTTTGTTGGGAAAACGAGTGTTCTCAGAACCTTCACTAGTAGATTTCTCATGTTCACTAAACTGACTGTGTCTGCAACCACTCATTTTTGCAAAGGGGCCTAGTAAATCATGGGCTTTATATAGGCCTAACCTTGCTCCTAAAAAATTTAGGCTATCAACAGTATGGAGGAAGAAGAGCCCTAATTTTGTGCAGGTCACCAGCAATAGCCACTACAGTTGTCTACAATTCGTTACCCTTATTGTCACAAGATAAAATCCAAACTCCTCTGTGTGGTCTCTCCCCTGGCTTACCTGTTTGCCCTCCCTGACTCCAATGCCTTTGTCCTTGGTTATAAATGATCAATTACATTGTGAGTAGTTAAGTATTCTTCTATGTCTTTCCCACCTGCTCTTCTCTCCTTTTCCCCTCACATCACTATATTTTGTCTGCCCCAAAAGACTACCTCAGCCTTCAAGTTTCACTGGAAGATTACTTCCTACTTGAAATCTTTGACTTTTACAGCCAAGACCAGTTGCTCCTACCTGTATGCTTCTATAGCACATCATCTCCTGTAATCACTCATTTAATTGTAAAGTTCTTTGCATCAGTGTTCCTAATATGATTGAGCTTGTGAGTCCCTTAAGTGTAAGATGAATGAAGAGATGAATCTGGTGTTGGTCTTAAGTCCCCATCTCAGTAGCTACTGCTTGACATAAATGAGTATTACTTTTGCATCTCCTTTGGTTTTTGATACTCTGTATCTGGGCCTTCCACTTTTGTTTTTGGAATGCATTTTAAAAGTCATTTTAGTTGTTGATCTAGATTTGTTCTCCTTTGATTCTAGTTGTTGAAATGGATGAAGAAAATGGACTTTTGCTTATAGAACTGAACCCTCCAAACCCTTGGGATGCAGATCCCAGATCTCCTGAGGATTTGACTTTTGGGGAAATACAGGTAAGGAAAGATTAAAATTATGGTATCTAAAAAGCAAAAATAAAGTGAATGGGGAAGATCCAAGGGACAGAGTAGTTAGAAGGGCATTGGTTTGTTGGTGATAGATGGTATTGGTGGCTAGGGTATGATATATACAGTTGTCAAGGTGAGAAACTCTTCATCTGAAACCTATACAGTGTTGAAAGCAAATAGTCAATGAAAGTAAGCAAATTAGAATGTCCATTTAAATAGGAAGTATTTATATTTCATACATATAAAATAAAACTGAGGGATGAAGCAGAAAAGGATATGAGAGAAAATGGTGATGGGTCACAGGTGATTTGGTGGCAGAAGAAATAGGGACTAAAACAATGTAAAACAGAGCCAGGCACAGTGGCTCGTGCCTGTAAGCTTCAGCCTATGAAGCGACTGGGGTTAGGGATCGTGGTTCAGGTCCCGCTCAAGGCAACACAGCGAAACCTAGTCCCAAAAAATAGCTGGGTGTGGTGGTGCATGCCTGTAATCCCAGCTACCTGGGAAGCTGAGGCTGGGGATTGCTTGAGTTTGTGGTACCCCAGGCAACGTGAGCCTGCGGTTCCATGGGGAAAAATAGCAAGACCTAATCTCAAAAACAAACAAACAAACAAACAAAAAGAACAATGTAAAACAAATAAATTAATAAAAATGAATGAAACTAAGATGTCCATTTATATCTAAATGTTTAAAATATATAAAAATCCTGATGTCCACAAATTATATTTATACACACATTCTCGATTACCTTGAATAAACTTTGAGGTGGTTAGCTGTAACACACAGTAAAATTATTTTGAACTCTTCAAAAAATGTTTAAGGAACACCTAAAATTTAGCAGGTGTGGCAAAGAAATGAACCCTAAAACAGATCTAAAAAAGACTTTCAGAGAAGGTTTTAAAGGAGAGCTCACCTATAAAACTATTGGGAGAAGTTCAGAAATCCTTCTTGATCTCAGATGTCTGTGGCCAAACAAAATGGTCATTTCTATTTATGTACAATATCTTAAGATATTCAAACCCTTGTGCACATTTTCCTAGCTTTAGAAGAGACTTTCCACCAGAGGAGATACTTTGTTAATTTGGGAGAAGTAAGCAATGAAAATTTATTTTTCTGGAATATTTGGGAAGGTGATGAAAATGGGCAGTTATTTTTTTTTGAGGAAATAAATGAGAGACCACCCATAATAGGAAACATGTTTTGATTCCTTGACCCCTCCTTGCCCACTTTGTTGGTTTTTCAGACTGGAGTTATTGTTCACGTATCTCTACTTTTTAGTACACTTTTTTTTTTTTTTTGGTCTGGTATTTCTTCTCCCTTGGATATGCCAGACCACATGGAAATGAGCCACTGGTTTAGAATCCTGCAGCTGGTGCCTAACTCTTATTCCTGGTTTATAGCCATTTTCAGGCGCTCGGACAGCCTGAAAGGGTCACTTAGCAGTAACAGATAATTTAGAAAAGAAAGTTTGCAAGTCTGTTTAGTCAGACTGTCTGGCTCAGCCCACCCAGGGCCAGTTTACCAGGAAATACTCATATTCCTTTTCACAACTCCTTTGGCATTTGAATCCTAAAATCCCTGTCATAACATCTCTAACTGCCTTTCCTTTGTAAACTGTCTTGAAGGGCTAGTCTGGGCACACAATTTAATCTGCAGTGCAGACTGTACAAAAACTACTTAGGAGCTAATTTAAGTAGGCTAAAAATAGGTAAATCTGTGGGTTTTGACACCTAAAACTGGCCAAGAGCACACCTACAGCTGTGGGCTGGGATGCAAACTTGCAGCTTTGAAAAGAATCTTGCTAAGTTCTCTTAACTTTATTCACTTGACATGCTTAGGAGCAAAGTTCTCCAAGATTACTTGTCAGCTAACCAACCCAAACCATTGGCAGTGACTCACTAATCTGAGCGGCTCTTTCTTTTGGCAGATAACGTACCTCACTCATGCTTGCATGGACCTCAAGCTGGGAGACAAGAGGATGGTGTTTGACCCTTGGTTAACTGGTCCTGCTTTTGCCCGAGGTTGGTGGTTGCTACATGAACCTCCATCAGATTGGCTGGAGAGGCTGTGTCAAGCTGACCTGATTTACATTAGCCACATGCACTCGGACCACCTGAGGTAATGGAGTCTCAGCACCAAATTCGGAGAAAGTGCTGCAGTAAAGGCATACATACCATGCAGTCATAACTCACTTTGCGGTAGATTCAGGTGGGATGATGGAAAGAGGAATGAATTTAAACTTTTAGAGGACTCACTTAGATAAATGCCCACATTCACAGCATAATTTAAAAAATGTTTCCACACATACACTGCTGGGAGTGAGGAAGGAGTGATTGGAGAAGGGAGGGAGGTAATCATTCATCCTGACCTGTCAGCCTCACCTTTGGAAAAACGCAGGCTTTTCATTTATAGCAGAGATCAGCAGATGTTTTCTGTAAAAGGTCAGAGTGTAAATGTTCTTTTTCAAATCACATGGCCAATGTTAGAACCACTCAGATCTGCTGTTGTTGGGCAAAACAGCTATAGATTGTCCTGAAGAAATCTGACTGTATTCTGGTCAAACCTTTCTCATGGACAGTGACTCATAAATATCATATCTTGTTCATGTCTAATAAAACCTTGACCATTGAGTTTTTCTTCAAAAGAAAAAGTTTTGAGAAGGTGAAAACCGTTTTCAGCTTGCAACTCCAGGCTGCTATGGGTTGCTGACTTCTGATGTAAAGCATCCAACCACACTGAGGCTCCAATTTGGTGTCAACCTCACGCAACACTTCATTAAACTAGAGCTTTGTGAAACTGATGATAGGGGTATTGACTTGGTGAACTTCATGCACCCAGGAAACTAGACAGGAAGGAGAAAGAACTTATAAAGTCATATATTTATAATGAACTCTTAGCTTAAGAGGGGCACTGCTGATATAACTAAGTCTCATTTCTTTATCTTTGATCAAGAAGTCTGAATTGATACTGCTGGGTCCCCAATACAAACATCAAACCATGGCCACAGTGTTCTAAAATGAAAGAGTTTCAACCTTGTTTTTCTATGACCCTACATGACAAAGTTCACATACAAGACATACTTGATTGGAAATGCCCATAGTTAATAACATTATGTTTGTTGGTAGACTGGCTCTTTAATATTCTGTTTCAAAGCATATGGAGTTTCTAAGACATGAACATGTTCTAATTTATTTTCTAAAGGCAGTGGTTTTAAAAACTTAAGTCACTAACTGCTTTGTAACAAATTATCTGTGATACAACTCTCTGGGATATTGTGGCCCAGTGGTTAAAAACAGACTTCTTGTTGCATGATACCTTTGCCCACAGTGTGCTGAAACAAAACATGCACAACTTCCGGATAATGAGAGGCCTCGGTTCATGCATTATGTAACCCCTGTAGCATGTGGTAGCAATGGCCTATGGCTTATATAGGGAGAACAGTATCACACAAATGAAGCAGTTGTTTTGTAGTGCCCATTACAAAAGTCCTTTACAAAAGCCCATTACAAAAATGTCTTTGCCTTGAGTCCTAGAGAGAGCCATGCTATGCAAATACACTGAATTTTATAGAGGATAAGACTTTTCATTACTTTTATTCCAGTTTTTTCCCAACCACTATCTTGATAACCAGTTTAGTAGCTTGTGTAGGCAGTTGTTCATTTTGGTATTAAAACACTTGTTCTCAACTATAGTGTCACAACACATTGGTTATGCAGGGTGTCACAAATAGTATGTTTCCATGGAGTTAGGAAAGCTTGAATTTTCACTCCTTTGAATTTATTTCCTTCATAAACCCTTATTTTTTTATTCTTTCCTGTTCAATAACAATGGGGTCATTTATTCTTGTTACGTTTGCCTGCCCCAGTTTATTAAAGAAAAGTGTCCTTGATTCACAAAAACAAAGGAAAGGCCAAGATACCTTAGAGAACACTCTTTAGCCAAAGAGATGTGGTGTTATATAAATATAGTGAGTATTATACCTAATGTTATTAATAGAGGCCAGGCTAGTAAGGTTTGTCAAAAAATTTAAATAACCATATAGCTATCTATAGCCATTTTAGAGTTATTTATCTGGACTCTCAACATCCTTTAAAGTAGAAGTTTTAGTAGTTGAACACAGCATAAAAATATATTCAAAGAATCCTTGGGTTTTTGAAGTCTTTTTGTTTCTAAAGAAGAAAACCTATTGATTTATTCTCATAGAGTCTATTTATTTGGAAAGCTTTTAACACAGTGCTGGAACTTGAATATTAGAATATTAGCTAATAAGTATAAATATGCAGATTTTGCTTATTTTTTATGATAAAATAACTTAGTTTACCTGATGTTATACTTTAGGCACAAGTCTCATTCTTAAACCAAGCAGTATATTCATAAAGGTTGGAAATTGCTTCCTTCTAGAAGAAATACCAGAATTAGAATCAGAAAACCTGAGTTGGGTCACCAAATTTGATATGAAATTAGCACTCTGTTTCTGAATGTGTACCATCATTTACAAAAGCGAATAAAAAACTCAGAAGGACTTTGGTCATAATCAAATAAAACAGCATGTGAAGTGCCTAGGATCATGTTTGAAATATAATATGCACTTATCCATTTATTTGTTGTTTTTTATTCACCTTTCTGCCAGACCTCACAGTGGTAGACAATCTTTTTATGTTATGAAAATAGAGTTACTATATACAGCTATTCAAAAATCCTTGGTCAATAATGTATTGATTTGGAATTACTATAAAAGTTGAAGGAAGTTTTCTTCAGCACTAAATTGTGCTGTCTTCTCTTGCTGGAAACTCATTCCCCTTATAAGTAGAAAGTTCCTTCCACATATTGCAGTGGAGCTAGCAACTATTGAAGATTTAAAAGCTCCATCCAGTGGTAGATAACTCAGTTTTATCTTGTTCTAAGATTCAGGTCGTCGTCTTCTGGAAGCTGCTGTATCTACATCCTGTTAACTCTTCATAGGGTTTCTGAGTAGTTAGTCTGTTTTCACAGTTCCTTGTTTCTTGGTTTATGTTTGGTGTAAGAAACAAGCTATCTCTTACATTAGATGATTCTTCTTTTTTCAATCTTTCAACCTTCCCTTCCTTTTGATTCTAGTTACCCCACACTGAAGAAGCTTGCTGCAAGAAGACCAGATATTCCCATTTATGTTGGAAACACAGAAAGACCTGTATTTTGGAATTTGAGTCAGAGTGGTGTCCACTTGACTAATATCAATGTCGTGCCCTTTGGAATATGGCAACAGGTCAGACACTTTTGTAATTATGCTTTCTAGGATGAAGTTTAGGTCATGTAGGTTGCTGCGGACCGGCCGGGCGAGGGCGCAGGCCAAATGACCAGAGTTCAGCTGGGCAGGAAAGACGCAGGAGCCGGCGAATGGCGAACAGACGCACACACTCAAGGGGTGATGAATCTGCTGCGATTTATTTGAGATTTTTATGGATATATATAGTGTTTTTGGCAATCAGCATTCTATGAGTATATGCAATTAACATATTAACAGATTGTAGATTTTTTCTAGGTGTATTTAACAATATAACTTTTTTAGAAGCATCCTGAAGCAATTCCTTACTTTGCCACTGAGAATTAACACATCAACTTAAGTATTTTAACTAACAACATAACTTCCTAAAAAGTATTCCAAAGCAATCTTTTACTTTGTTACTGAGACTTGACAGATTAACTTAAACATTTTAACTAACAATATAACTTCCTAAAAGTATTCCAAAGCAATCTTTTACTTTGTTACTGAGACTTGACAGATTAACTTAAACATTTTAACTAACAATATAACTTCCTAAAAGTATTCCAAAGCAATCTTTTACTTTGTTACTGAGACTTGACATATCAACAGGTTGCAGATTTATCCTAAGTGTAACT
>PVHY01034147.1:0-10640 GCA_004024945.1 Uropsilus gracilis | reverse complement strand
GGTCACTCCATCATCTCCTCTTTCACTGAGTCTGTTGGTCAGTTTTGAGCCCACTGGACTCTTCCTTGTCCGTCCTGGGGCCACGTCCTTCTCCCGGGTGTTGACGTGTTTTCCTGGGACCCAGAGGCCTGGGCTTCTTTTCCAGGTGTGTCCTTGCTGCGGCTGCCAGTTGGCACATGTTTGGATCCTCTCAGAGCCGCCTCCTCCTTGCTGGGCATCTTCTCCATCCCAGCTCCTGCCACGTTTTGGTTCTTCTTCGCTTTGTGGTTTAGTCTCTGGCCTGGGGTGCGTCTCTCCCGGCTGGTGTCCGTATAAGAAGTTTCTGGATCAGGATGGGCACTGGTGCAGGGCTCGTCGGCTGGTCGTGGGGTGCTGCCCGCCTCTGTGGCTTCCTATCCCCATGGAATGGGAGGGCGCCCAGGTCGCCCTGAAGGCAGCTCTTCACCGGGAATTCTATCCCCATCTGTGGAAACCTCCACCGTGGCCACCCTCAGTCCACAGAGAGAAGATATAAGTGGAAATGGGCAAATAAGGTCTCTACAGCCCCCACTTGTCCTCTAGGTGCTTGAAATCATGTCTCGAACCTACACCCCCAGGTACCCTAACCACACACCTTCTGCTTTCTGAGATCTGTTTGCCCTCCTGGTACTCTGACACCTAGAGGAGCTTTCAGGAATGAAGCATGATAACCAGTGGAGACAGGATAAAGTCAACGGGAGCCCAGAGACCTAAGAAATGCATCTCAGGGGGCTAGAGAAACCCCCTGACTTCTGACTCAGTTTACCAGTCTGCAGCCCACTTTGTCCTGGAACCTCCCTCATTCTGTCTTTGCCACGTCAGACCATGTGCTCCCACCAGGGACAGCCCCCCACCCCGAACACCAGAGCATGTGACGAGTATAGGAACCCTTGACTCCCTGTTAGGGTTGCGCAGCCTTGAGATGTGAATCTGCTGAGTCAGCACCGGGGCTGATGCACCTGCTTCTCACCACCCTGAGGTCCCTGTTGCGAGTGCCTCAGCTGGGTACAGTCCTCGTCCCCTGACTGCTGGCTGACAGAGTGACAATAGCATTGTACTTGCTGTGCCTTTTTTTGTTTTTTGAGACCAGGTCTCACTATGTTGCCTAAGGTAGTCCTGATCCCACGGACTCAAGCAATCCCCAGCCTCAGCCTCCCAGGTAGCTGGGATGACAGGCGCCTGCCACCATGCCTAGCTATTTCTTGAAACTAGGTCTCGCTATGTTGCTTGGGGTAGTCCCGATCCCACGGACTCAAGCAATCCCTAGTCTCAGTCTCCCAGGTAGCTGGGATGACAGGCACCCACCACCACACCCGGCTGCTTTTTTGAGACCAGGTCTCGCTATGGTGCCCGGGGTAGTCTCGAACCCACAGACTCCAACGATCCCTGGCCTATTGCCTCCCAGTGCTTGGATTACAGGTGTGCGTCACCATGCCCAGCTGCCATGCCTTTTCTTAATGGATGACTCAAAGCCCACTCCTGAGCTCGCCTCCACTGCAGACACATTCTGTGATGATGCTGGTCACTTCTGCCATCCTGGTCGTGCCTGGCCCGGAGCTCCCATCCTCTTAGTGCGTCCACAAGATAATGCTCTCGGGCAGCTGCTGCTGTGTGGCCACTTGCCACTAGAGGACTGAGCGTGGTCGGGTCATCCATTCCTAGTAATCAGGGTGACCTTTAGCAGCTGTTAATGACTTCAGGGCTCCAGGACTCAATGACTCACACCCCGACCTCTGCCCTCCAGCAAGCCTGGCTTTGCGTTTGATGGCGATATTGGTCCAAGTCCCTCCAAGCACACCTTGCTATGACCCTGTGCATTTTAATAGCACATGGGGTCTAGTCTGTGCTACTGGTGGCCTTCTCCATGCCCAGCATTATTGTTCTTCGTGGGATTTAATTTAACTGGAAACTATTGGCTCCAGGCTTGGCCCAGGGGGGAGACCCAGCCAACCACTAAGCCTAAGGGAATGTTTAGTCAAGGCTGAAGACCCAGGCACACCAGCCAGAAGAAACGAAATCCTGTAACTACTCCTGGGGAATCAGTATCAGAAACCTTCTGGAGAGATGGTGATTCTTTGATGAGTTATGATGCATAGTGCAAAAAGTACTTATGGCATACCCAGCAAGTCAACAGGTCAACCTATCTCCATTAGCCTACGAGTACTGGCTTGGTGTCAGTGTGTAAGTTGGCGTTGGATGCAGTACTTTTCTTCTTTCCTACTCCCCTTTGAATGGAAGAGTGTTATTATCTGGAGGTGGAATACACTCTCTACTTACTGACTAGTCTCCTCTCTGAGTTTCTGACCATTACTGTAGCAGGCATCCTTTTTTTTTGCCTCAACCCAGAGTAGGAAGTACAGTGTAGACAGCAACTTGGCACACACAGCACACACACACACGAGACAAAGTTGTATCTTGATATTTCCAATTTCACTCTTTCCTCCTGCTCCTCTTCCTCCTTCTTTTCCTTTTTAGTGATTTTGACCACCAAATTTTTCTTCAAAAAAATCCAGCAAACATTACTGAAACTCAATGGAACCACAAATGACCCCAAATAACCAAAGACTTCTCCTAGAAAAGAGGAAGAGTGTCTATATCACACTCCCAGACTTCAAACTATACCGCAAAGTTGTTGTAATAATCAGAACAGACACAGAGACTAATGGGGAAAAAAAGTAAGAGAATCCAGAAATAAACCTGCAGATCCATGGACAGAGAATCCATGACAAAGTCAAGAGCACGGACTAGAGGAAGGAGAGTGTCTTCGGCAAGTTGTGTTGGGAAACTGGACAGGAAGGGTTCCCCAAAAAGCACAGAGAGAACCCTGAACACAGGGCGGAGAGACCGTGCTAGATACTGTCTAAAAGAAAACGAGACAGACAAGGTCTCAGGGGTCTGGGAACCAGAACCCCAGATCAGAGACGCCGTCAGCAAGGACAAGGCACACCCTTTTTCCACAGGGGGAGGAAACAAAAACAAAGACCAGGCAGATCAATCATCCGCTGGTGGCTGTCCCCATGAAGGAACTTCTTCACAGACACACGCTGGGAGGCAGCTCCCTAAGCCAATGGCCTGAACCACGAGGGGAAGAAGCAACAAAACAGAAGAGAACACAGAATGGAGGCGACAGCCAATCAGAAGGAGGAGGCTCATGATTCATGGCTGCTGGATGCAAAATGAGGACTGGAAAGCTAAGTAGCATGACTACCATGTCCCAAGAAAACTGACCTCACCCAAGAAAAGGACTTGCTTCACATAAGGTCAAATACCTACCACAAACAGCAATAAGACAGGGAGGACCTGGGGAGGAAAGGGAGGGAGAGGGAAGGAGGAGGGGGGGAGGGGAATCATGGAGCATTCCCAGGACGATCAACAAACACAAATAAAGAATAAAAATTGGCAACTTAGAGTTTCCAAGTGTTGGTAGATGTGAATGTTCTTACTAACTTTGACTTTCTTTTTAAGTCATCGGAAAAGAAGTTTGCAAGTCAAATCCAAAGACCAGCCTCTGAAAAGGAGCGCTGTCTTGCGATGCTCTTTGCTCTCACAGCTCTGCATGCGCACATGTACATCTCTGGAGCTTGCTAATGTCAATCACTGGGAATTCTTGGAATTCTGTTCGGAAGATCGTTCTCATCAATCTTATAGAAGGAAACAGATCATTTATTCAAATGATTCCAGTAAGTTTTCAGTCTTAGCCAGGTGTGGTGGCATGCGCCTGTTGTCCAAGCGTTGGGAGGCAAGAGCCTTGGGATTGCTTGAGTTCGTGGGTTTGATACTACCCCGGGCAACATAGCGAGACCCAGTCTTGAAAAAACAGCCAGGCACGGCAGCGGGTACCTGTAATCCCAGCTACCTGGGAGGCTGAGACTGGGGACTACGTGAGTCTGCAGTACCCCAGACAACATAGTGAGACCTAGTCTCAGAAAAAAAAAGTATTCAGTCTTCCAAAGCAGCTTTTATTCTTTGTCAGATCTAGCTTGAGTGCTGGTTACACTCAAACATTAGAAGAATTGCAGCTTCTGTGTCCCACCTAACCACTGTTGACTTCTGTTTCTATGGAATAGTTGGCTCGTGTCTGTACAATTCTTTATGGCTTGAGGAAGTTGCACCACTCAGGGCCTCTGTCAAAATAAAAGGATGGACTATAACCCCTGGAGTATTATCAAGTCATGTTAAATTACCAACCTCTGGAACCACTTAGGGCTTCCCCACAAAGCCTTGGACACCACCTCAGGAAGGTTGACCTTTTGATGCCCTTGGAAGAAAGATGGAAGCAACAAGGTGGTTCCCTTTCAGAACAGGAGTGCTTGTCTTCCTTCACTCACCCCCTTTCCATGCTGGGCTCTCTCCCACTATCTTTTAACCCTCTGAATCTCTCTGTTCAGCACTTGGGGCTGTGAGGAAGCTTACTGAACCTACAAAGAGCAGGGCAACCAAATCATCTGCCCCGTCTTTGCCAACCTCGGAACCTATCATCTGACATTATCATTCAAGTAAATAATAAACTAATTTAGTGATGGATGCAGAATGGAAATTCTTCTCCAAGTAGAATTTCTTGGTGTGTTTTTATTTCCTAAGCAGACTTTTTAGATGGAATCAGCCGCAATCTTATGGGAACCACCTCATGTTGGCACCACGCATCCATGCAGCCAGAGACTCCACTCCATCATGCTGGTTCCGGTGCCTCATCTCTGTGTTTTCTCTTCTCAGTTCTCAAGCATTAGCGATGCCTCCCTCTGCCGTGTATGTTTACCAGTCTCATTCCCATTATCTTACACTTAAATGAAGGTGAGGCCAGCTGAACATAGTCAGGGCGGGGGGACTGGACATAGCAGGGGGGGGGTGGACTCTCCACTCTGCCCACACTATCCACACAGCCTCTCCTGAACCCAGCCCAGCCCAGAATTTATCAGCTCTGGCCTGGAATTTATCAGCTCTGCCTTGTGGCCTGATTCTTTTTGCCAATTCATCACCCTTCCTTTGGGGGGGGGGGGGATTGGCCAGGTGCAGTGGCATGTGCCTTTAATCCCAGCATTGGAAAGGAGGCCAAGACTAGGAATCACTTGAATCATGGGTTCAAGACCCACCTGGGGAAACATAGTGAGACCTAGTCTCAAAAAATAGCTGGTTGTGGTGGTATGAGCCTAGAATCCCAGCTACCTGGGAGGCTGAGGTTGGGGATCACTTGAGTCCGTGGTACACTGGGAAATGTGAGTCTGTGGTTTCCCGGGCAACATAGCAAGACCTAGTTTCAAAAAAATAAATAAATAAAGTAAAAAACAATTTTTTTAATCATTCCAGGTGTTACTATCTAATAAGCCAATATCTCTTTATTGGAAGATCCAAAGTGACAGTGTTTACCTCAGATTTCAATTTTCCTTGCAGTTCATCTTGCAGTCTTCCCACTGACAAAGCAATAGGGGTGTGACTAGTCCCAAGACATGAATATTCAGTTCATTTATGCTAAAGTGTGAATGTCTGACAAATAGCAGCAAATGAGTGGGATGATTTCCAGTAATGGAACCGGAGTGCCTTATTCAGAATTCCACAGAAATGTGGCCTGGTGCAAACACCACTGAAATGAGTGGAAGCCTTTCTTCAGTGGGTGTGTCCTCCCACTGTGTGTTCAGAGGGAACGCTGGAGCCCAGAGAGACGCAGGAGTCAAGAAGTGGCACAATCTGTGGCACGAAGCCTCGTGGCATCTTTTGAGACCTGGCACCTTCTGGTCCCCAGGAGTGTTGGCAAATTGAAGTCCTCGTGGCTCTGAGGCTTAACCAGCTGGTGATACAGGGGTAGCGACACAGTTGAAAATTGTATTGGGTGCCATCATGTCCTGGAGGGCGGGGTCTGAGAGAAAGACCCGCGAGAGAAAATGAGAAGCTCTATAAGGGGGGATAAAAAGAGGAGAGGAGAGGGGTGGGAGAGACACAAGAATGGTGGGTTGATAGAGGAGGCCCACATGGCCAGGCTGGGTGGAAGCCTCCTGGAAGAGTGAGCTGGAGGTGGTGAGGAGCCATGGTGGCCAGCAGAAGAGTGGCCGGTGTGGAGAGTGTGACACCGCAGCAAGGTCACATGGAAAGCTGGTGCCTGGAGATGGCCAGAGATGTGGAAAGCTGATTTTGCATCAGCATTTGTTGTAAAAGTTTGAAGAGCCTTAGAGAAGCGGAGCAACTCGGAACACTGGAGAGAGAAGAAGCCAAGAGAAGATGCCAGAGAAAGACTGGACTTTGCAGGATGCCTGCCTCAGGTGTGGAGGGGCAAAGGGCACCATCATGGACTTGTGTCTCTGGGACCTGAAAAGCTGACTGGGACTGAAAAGCTGACAGGGGTAAGATAACTGCCGCTTGTGGCTTTAAGCACATTTTGTTTGACTTTCTGTTTTCCTGGTTCATTTTCCTTGGTAATAAAACCCTATTGTTTAAATTGCATTTGATTGTTCTAAATGCCCCCAAACGGATGACTGGATGAAAAAAATGTGGTATATATACACGATGGAATATTACCCATCAATTAAAAATGACAAATTTGATGATTTCATAACAACATGGATGTATTTAGAAGAAATCATATTAGCAGAAACAAGCAATAAAGAAAAAGGCAGAAACCAAATGGTTTCACTAATATATGGGATATAGTGAAAAAAATAAACAAAAGCCTTGAGGAAAGTCAAAACAAGCTAAGCACCAAACTGAAGCGCAGCACAACGTTGAGCAGGAGGGAAAAGGGGGGGAAGGGAGGGGAGAGGGGGGCAAATCCTTGAGATTACAATGTTGTGAAATTTATATATAAATTAATTTAAAAAAATAAATAAATTGCATTTGACTGGCAGCTGCTACACGCCGGTGCTATGACCCTGAAAGAATCTGGGCAGAGATGCCGCATTTTAAAAATGCCACTTTTTTCCTGTGGCTTATTGATTGGAAGCTTCTGGCCCCATTTGCATATGATTTCAAAATGAGGGCTTCAGCTTCCTGCCAGCGTCAGTGGGAGGGGGAGTGAAAGCTCTGTCCTGTGGGCTGATGTAGGCACTGGATGCCTTCATCAGCAAGGTGTTCCCTAAGTTCTCAGCTGGAGACAAAGTCAAGATGCTCTTTGCCCCAGTCTCTGATGGTGTCCGCCACGGGTCATCAAGCTCACCTGCTGCAGACTGTCAGCTGCAGAGAGACGGTCCCTGGAAATGGGCAATTGGTGACTCCGTTTCCTTCAAGGCCTGGCTGAGACCCATGGACTGACCACTTCAGTCCCGGGCACTGAGATGACAGTGCCTCAGAAGCAGCTGATCGGGAAGCCTGGGAGAGCTTCTGGAGGCTGGCAGGCATGCCTGGCCTGGGGAACTCGCAGCCGGTGGGCAGGTGACTTGTCTCCGTGATATTGTTGTGATCTGTGTTTATTTGTCCTCAGAATGAGGATGGGGAGGCGGGGCCTCTGGCGGTACTGGCCTCCAACGTGGTCTCATCTACAAAAGTTTCTTCTCCGATCAGTAGGAAACAAGATTGTGCACGCTTTTTTCCAGAAGGATCTGATGGAAAAAGGCGGTAAGACGATGGTGCATCAGCTGTCATAGGCTGACATGTTTCTGTTGGAAACAGACCAAAGTGACTTCATTTTGGTCACAACCTCCATGTTGAAGCCAGCGTCCTCTCCCTGCCCTCAGTGGAAAGGACCTGCCACAGCTGGCTGTCCCACAGCCTGTGTCTGCCTCCCCTTATTCCTAGCAACTGTCTTGTCGACCTGATGGGAGGATGGACGCCAGCATTGTCCTCTTGATAGAGGGTGGACGCCAGCATTATTGGAAACCGTCATTAAGGGAATGAGTCCTCCACCTGCTTACTTGCATCACAATGGGGGGCAGGGGTGGTGCCACCCTATAAAAGGCTGTCACAGAGACAGCTTGGGATCTCTGTGGCTGTCTTGGCTTGGGGACCCTGGTGCACCTGCTTCTCACCAATAACCATGCTGCTTTGAACCTCCATGGAGTCCTGGCATCTTGCTGAGCAGCCGTGAGTTATGACAGTTTCTTGTTCTGAGCACAGTTGAGATGCCAGGGCTCTTGGTGCGACAGAGCCAGCACCAGTGCTCAGGGTCAGGAGTGGCCATCCACGGGAGGAGTGGATGCCCCATCACGTGCCTCCTGTGGCTGCTAGGACTCAGCACCAGCACCTCCGAGCCCTGAGCTATCATCTTGCAGCCCTGGAGGTCAGACGTCTGACACAGTCTCCCGGGATGAAAACCAACGTGTCGGCAGATTTTATGACATCTGGGCCTCAGCCGCCCCATCTGCTCCCACTTCTTCAGTTCCCAGAGGCCTCCTGCTTCCCTGGCTCTCCCCTAGACAGCTATCGCTTCCTTCTAACCTTGGTTCTGCAGTCACAGCTCCTTCTCCACGTCTCCAGTCCTCCTTCCCTTGCAAACGCCCTCGTCTGTCCACCCACCAGGTAATCCCAGACAATCTCCTGCATTGCAAAATCCTTCACTGAATCGGATCCAAGTCTCTCTGCCGTGCGAGGCTGCAAATGCACAGTCCCAGGAAAAAGAGCATCTTTGTAAGACAAAGAAGGACAGAGGAAGGACATCTCCGGGCAGTCCTTACTCCACTCCCTACTACAGGAATGGCTGTCCATGTAAGAGTCATTTCAAATTCCTTCTACTCTGCAAAAGTAAAATAGCCTTGTAAATATGGCCCCTCCGAGATGCAGAGCCCGTCTCCCCTCCCGCCACCATGTGTGGATCCTGTCACCCAGGCTTGGCCCCTGGAGAGGGCTGTCAAGATAACAGCACCTCCTGGTGAACAGCTGCTCTCAGCACAGCTCCGAGCTGGCACAGCAGCAGTTTCGTGGCTGCTCAGGGTAGGGGGTGTTGGGGGTGCCAGGCCGGGCGGTTGGAAGAGTAAGCAGCTTCCAAGTGGAGTTGTGGGCCCTGGGTCTCCTGGATTTCTAGGTGATTTAGAAAACCCCTGAGCGCGGAGTCTGACAGCCTTGAGAAAAGCCCCTTCTTACTTGTCCTTCTCACAGACACGCTGGACAGGCCAGGTACTCAGAGGGGGGCTGTGGGCAGGTGAAGGAGCTTGATGCGGAGTCCGATGGGCATTCAGTCTCTGTTCTGCGAGGCCTGGAGCATAATTCTGCACCTTTCCGAGCCTTGCTGTTCTCATCTCAAAATGGAAACAGGATCTACCTCCTGGTGATACAGGGCAGTGACACAGCTGAAATTTGTATTGGCGCCAAAATGCCCTGGTAGGTGGGGTCTGAAAGAACCATGAGAGAAAATGGGAAGCAGAAAGAGAGGGCAGGTGAAAAGGAAGGAGTGAGGAGAGAGAAAAAAAGAGAAGAGAGATGAGAATGGTGGTCTGGCCAGGGGAAGCCCCCTGGAAGAGAGAGCTGGTGGTGGCATGGAGCCATGGTGGCCGGCAGAAGAGTGGCTGGTGTGGAGAGTGTGGCACTGCAGCAAGGTGGCATAGTGAGCTGGTACCTGGAGATGGCCGGGGATTTGGAAAGCTGATTTGTGCATCAGCCATTGTGGAAGAAGTTTGAAGCACCTTGGAGAAGTGGAGCAGCTTGGAACACTGAGGAGAAAAGAAGTGAAGAAAAGATGTAGGAGAAAGACTGGACTTTGCAGGGTGCCTGCCTCAGGTGTGGAGAGGCAAAGGGTACCATCTTGGACATGTGTCTTTGGGACCTTTGGGACTAAACATGGTGACTGGGGTCAGATATCTGGCTGCTTGTGGCATTAAGGACTTTTTTTTTCCTGGTTAACTTCCTGGTAAATAAAACTCTGCTGTTGAACTGCATTTGACTGGCAACTGCTATGTGCAGGTGGTGTGGACCTGTGGCTTATTGGTTGGTGGCTCTGGCCCTTTTCCTCCCAATATCACTGGGGCTGATGTAAAGCAGAGGAACAACATGTGCGCTGTGTCTAGCACATGGCTGGTGCGTGCTGGTGCCCAAACAGTGACGTCCTTCGTCGCTGCAGAGAGATTATAGTCAGCAGGAACGTGTCGAGCAGGAACGTGTCATCTGCTTGGTGCTGGTCACCGTTACACCACGAGACATTGGACCCAGTGGAATAACCAGAGAGCCAGGGCCCTCCCTACCCACACGTCCTCTGGAGGAAATGTGGAAAGAACCTAAGGGAAACAACTGAACACAGTGAAACCCCCAGCCCTGAAGAAGTTAAAGTTTAGCCAGCAGAGAAGCAGTTTCATTCCCTCGACCACTGATGGGATTCCTCTCATTTTATTGCCTCCCAGCAAATGCTGAGGTTTGAAGAGGCCCTCAGTGTGTTTTGTGGGTCTTTGAGCTGATTCCCAGGGAGTGTCACCTGTACATTCTTATTTGAACTGAAGACTAGCTAAGAAAATGAATTTGTGGAAAACTTCCTGTAAAAATCACTTCCATGTCTTTCGTCCTGCGGTCCAAAGATAGGCAACAACTACTTAGCTTCCCTGGGAAATGCTGACACTGAATGTATGTTGGTTGCTAGAATTTCAGGCTCTGAGCATTATGTCACTGACACATATGCTCAAGGTGGGAAGTACAGTCCTTCCTTATTTTTAGAAGTGGTATTTTGTGCTCTCTGGGAGACAGCGGGGGGTGCATGAGCTTTGAGAGAGACTCCCAGT
>PVHY01034146.1:0-10640 GCA_004024945.1 Uropsilus gracilis | reverse complement strand
GGGGTTTGCTCTGCAGGTGGGGTGGCTGTGCCCCAGATGGCTGGGCCTGGCTGTATGCATCAGGTTTCTGGGCCTGGGGTGGGGCTGGGGCAGGCCAAGGGAGAGAGTGCTTTGACTTTTGCAGGTGCCCTGACCTTGCTCTCAAGAGAGCTTGCCAGAGGCCTTGGTCATGACCCCTGCCTTGGTGGCAGTGCCGGAGTGTCAGCGGGGAAGGTGGTGGTTACCAGGCCAGGGAAAGACAGAAGGTCACACGGCGTAAGATGGGAGTCCGGACCAGGTCGGCTACGCTGTACTTAGCCTTGGCTAAGGAGATCTCCTTCTGAAGGTTGAATTTGAGCTCCTTGGTGGAGAGAAAGGAGAGGGGCACCATTAGTGACTAGCTTGTGGGCAGAAAGAGGACAAGCTTGTGGGCCCTACAGGATTATGCCTGTGACATCAGATGAGGTGGCAGTTCACGAGCAGGGAAAACAGAGGCAAGAGGAGTGGACAGAGGAGAGCAGAGCTCAGGGTCCCTGCCCCCAGATGACAGCCCCCTTGCGCCCTACCTCCAGGCTGAGCTTCTCTCCCTCCTCCTTCTTGCCATTGATAGTAGCCACCCACCGGAGAATCTTCAGGGCCTTCATAGATTTTCCAGAAAGGACCATCCAGCGCACCGACTCTGGTACCCACCTGGGGGCCGGAATCAAGTCAGTGCTGTTCCCCACCCCAAAAGCCCTTTCAATAGAGCCCAGGAGAATCAACAGCCAGGGTAAAAGGGCAGGAGACCCCAGAGCCCCCCCCTCCACTGCAGATTTCATGGAATTTAAACTTGGCCGAGCTCTGCACCTGGCTGTCTGCAGCCAGCACAGATTCCCAGTCCCTCTCCCTCTGCCCCCCACCTGGGCTGCTTGTTGTGCTTGGATGTCTTCCTGAGCTGGGAACCCTGGGCCCTGGGCCAAGGCAGGTGGGCCTGGGACAGGGACGGCATGTGTGAGGCCGGCCAGCTGGAGGGTCCTCATGTCCACCTCCCCAGCCTTGCTCAGGCTGCATCTAGGTCCAGGGTGAGGAGGGAGCAGGCCTGCCATCAGCCCCAGAGGGTCGTGGGAAGTGGCTGATGTTAGCTGGGGCTGTGGTTAGAGCACTGTGTGAGGACCCTTTGATTTTCCCTGCAGAGGATCGATTTTCTGCACCACAGTGTGAGGCCTTGGGATCAGCCTATGAACAACTATCCCTCTTTCCCCTCTTCTCTAGCCACATACTTAGGGGGTTTCTCCTAGGAGGAAGGGAATGGGGACAGGGGAGAGAAAGGAGTGGTGATGGCAAAGTGCGCCTGAGGTGGAGTCCATCCTGGCTGTGGCCCCGTAGGCATCCAGGACTTGGCTCCGGTGAGGCCCTTGGAATGGACACTGGTCATCTGGCCTGACTGCGACCCCAGCTGTTGGTGGTGGCCTGCTGGACCCATTGTTGCCCCACTTTCTGGCCTTACACTCTCTGTCTCTGCCCTATCATCTTAGGTTACTGTCTCCAAAGTTTTAAGTGACATTCCCCAGCACCACAGCCTGGCCACTGTCCTCCTCTCCTTGCGTCCTCCTGTGGGGTGGACACCTATACTTGAGGGACAGGCATCTCTCACCCCATTCTGCCTAGGAAATGACTGAGGGTCAGAGTGCGTTGGCCTGGGCCCCAGCCACAAATCAAGTGGCCCCCAAGTGCTGAACGGTAGTCAGCTGCCTTCCTTCTGCTCCTATCCTGGCTGGTGGACACGCTCTCACTCCTCCTGGACCCTCTGACCAGCTCTTTGCCCCCAAGACTCATTTCTGGTTAGCAAACCCTCAGGAGTTTCACTTCCGGTTGGAGAGCCCACCCCAATTCTGCATCTTTTTGTGTGACTTTGCAGGTGCGTCTCGTCTGAGGCTCGGTTCCTGATCTGTCACACGGGAGGGATCATGCCCCCTTTGCAGAGAGGTCCTGGGGGCCTGGCAGAGAGCAGGTGCTTGGCAGGATGCTGTGTCCCCCTGGCCTCAGGCTCTGACTCCAACCTCCTCCCAAGACCTCTTCCCTGTCCTCAGTTGTGCCGTGTTGACAACAAGCTCCCCACGTACTTGAGTCTCTGACCCAGGCACCTGTACTCTTCAGGAGCTCTTGTGGGAGCACCTCTTCTAGCTTTCCTATCCTGGGCCCTCAAAGCCAGAAGTCCCCAAACTGGGGGGGGTCCCTTCGGATGCTGTGCGGGCTTGTGCCCCACCCACACGGTCACCCCTCTGTCTCACGTCCCCCCACTTGGGTCTGTCCCTCTGTGCTATGACTTCACAAATAGAACCTCTGCCAGGCCTTTCCCATGGATGCCCTGGGGGCATTGGTCCCTCTTTCTGTGCCCTCCATGGCCTGGCCCAATCCTGATCGTTCCAACTGACCCCCCACTTTTCAACTGCCAGCAACCCCTGAGTGCCCTAGATGCATGTGGACTGCTATGGCCAGGCCTCCAAGGAGGGTGCTCCTTCCTGGCAATGGGGCACGAGTCTCCTGAGGCACCAGCATTGGCCAGCCTGCTGGGGTCCGAGTGTCCCTGTCTGGCCCTGGGGGGTCTGAGTAGGGAGACACAGAGGAGGGGGTGACCTACCAGGACAACAGGAAGCAGGCGAAGAACGGCACAGACACGGTCAGCTGCAGCCAGCGCCACTCTGGGATGGCATAGGCCAGGCCCGGCAGGATGAACTGTCCTACAGTATAGAAGTAGCCGATGGCCGTCGACATGATGGCCCGCATCTGGGTGGACACCCATTCGACATCTGCAGGAGGAGCCCACCGGCCAAATCAGGATCCTGCTGGGTGCTGGGCACCTCCCTGTGAAGTGGCGTCACCTACTTGATCTCACCCTGGTCCTAAGGGTTCATCGCCCCCATTTTACAGATGCTGTAACTGAGGCTGGGATTGAAAGCTGCTGACTCCCGAGCCCAGGCGCTGGACTGCCTCTCCCGTTGCAAGTGACTCCCCTGTGGACAGCACGGGCTCATGTGGGTGGCCAAGCCTCAGGGCCTGCCCCAGGGTGGGGGCCCTTGGTATTGACAACTGCTGCTCTGATACTTGCTGATGTTGCTGTGTCCGGGGGCCTCTGAGGTCCTGAGAGGGGCAGTGCCTTGGGGGACCCAGGCCATGGGGAGCTAGGCCCCACTTTCTCTGGTCCTCCCCAAACACCTGCTCCCCTGCCCTCTCCCACTGTGGCTCACTCAAGATCACGGTGCTCTGGATGATGCCTGAGATGCCACAGCCACACAGGAAGCGGAAGATCATGTAGACAGGCAGGGTGGGGCTGAAGGCTGCTCCAGAGCCACTAGCCGCCAGCAGCAGGTAGCTAAACGTCAGGGTGGGCTTTCGGCCAAACCTGCAGCTCAAGAGGAGGAGCCTGGTGAACCCTGAAGTAGACCTGCCCAGGCTAGAGGTTCTGGGGCAAAGGGCTAGGCCCCCCGCCACCCAAAGAGTCATGTAACTCCCTCCCCAAACAGAGTTTTTCTGGCAATTGCTCTTTTTGACAAGTTTGCAATTAGAGTTAATGAGTAATCTCCCCCACCCCCAGCTTAGCTGCCCGAGCAGGGTCAACCTCGAGCAAGTAACCCTTCCACCCCACCTCCACTGCTCCTCGGCCAGGATTCCTGTCTCCGACCCTCAAGCCCCGCCCCCTGAACTGGGGGGCTGGAAGACTCAACTGGCCCGGGCGTTGGGCACAGAGGATTGGAATTCATCTGAGGTGATGCCATCAAGGCCCTGTCTCTTGCCTGCCTTGGTTCTTTAGCTCTCTGGGATGCATGGGTGGAGCCAAGGGGGCAGGGGCCTTCTCCATGGATTCAGCTTCCCCTTGAAGGCCCCAGGGTCTCACCGGTCAGACAGGTCTCCCAGCACGAGCCCCCCAATCAGTATGCCTGCCATGAAGATCGACTGGGCCATCTCTTTGAGTTTGTTGGAGCTGCATACCAAGTCCCACTGCATGAGAGAAAGGGGGGTGGCACTCAGCCGGGGCCGGTACCTTGGCCTCTGCAGCCCACGCCCCACGCACTGGCTAAATCTCCCATTTCTGCAGGGCTCTTCAGGGCCCTGACAAGCCCTAGGGTAATGGCAGGCTCTCCCAAGCTTCTGTGGCTGCAATATTGGCTTCCACAGTCTGCTCAGCTATCATAGCCAGGCCTGCCCTGGGTCTCTCCAGGCTTGCCTACACCTGGGGCTTTCCTGCATGTTTGCACCACCTCACAACAGCCTAGGCCTGAGGTCAGTGCCTCTGTATGCACCCTCTCTCCCCCAAGCGGAAATTCTCGACAGGAGCCACCTTACCCCACATCCTCCTCCTTCTCTCCTCCCCTTGCCCCATCAGCCTTTGCATGCGTTCAAGGCCTCTCATCTTAGGGCCTCTCTGCCCACCTCATTTGCTGACAGCTCCCTTCCCTTCAAAGCCAAACCTCTTCAATGGGGAGCCGTGCCAGCTAGCACCCTGTCCTATCCACATCTCCCACTTAGTCCTTGATTCCCCACCGCTCCACTGAGAAATGGGGCTCGCGAAGGTCACTCATGACATCTGTTCCCCTAAACCTGATGGAACCTCTGTACCCAGATGACTTGATCTCAGAAAACACTCGACACTGACACCCTCTCTCTCCAGCTGGTCTTTCCCCTCTTTCTCCCCAGGCTCCTATCTTACTCTCCCTTAAACTTTTCCCCTGGACTCTTCTTGGATTTTCTTTTGATCCACTTAACCCAGGAAATGTCATCTGTTCTGGTGCCGTCAGTTCCTATTGAATCCCAAAGACCCCAAGGCCCTCTTGTCCAGTCAACCCCCTTCTGGTCTTGAGACAAACAGATTTAGCCACCTCCTTGGATATCCCACCCGCCAGGTGGGCATCTGAGTATCTGCAAGACTCTTGCTTTACTTTTTGTGAGGGCTTGGCCTCAGCAACTGGGAAACCTTTCTAGGCTCCTTCCTTCCCTTGTCACCCTCACTTGAGATGCTTCAGCTTCTACTTTCTACTCTTTCAAGATCTGGAATCTTCTGCTTAGACTGCTGCCCTCTCAGCGGGGGCTGGTTCACCTGCACTGTCAGTGACCACTGCGCGTGGCCCTGTTCTGGGGAGACCCTGTCCATGCTTCACCTTTCAACCCTCATGACCACCTGGGGATGGGGTGCTCCTACCACCCCCATTTTACAGAGAGGAACCCTGCCCATGCCGGCCTGCCTTTGTCTCAGTCCATCTTGTCTGACCTTTCCCTGATGACCTGAGTGGCTTTCCAAAAACACTGCTCAGATCAGGCCCTGTCTCACCACAAACCCTCACTGAATCTTGGTGATCTTTGGCTCAGGAAAAAGCTCTGCCAACTTGGTGGCTGAAGCCTCATGCTCTGGCCCTGCCTACCTGTCCGGCCTAATCTCTTGCTAATCCTCAACACACACTCTTTGTCCTGAATTACTTGTGTAATGAAGTGGAGAATTTTATTCATCAGAAAATGTTTTGGAAGCAAAACCATGTGGGGGAGGAGCCCCACATCCTGGCAGCTCTTTCTACTTTCCTCTGCTGGAAGTGAGGGGTTGGAGGTGGAGGAAGACCCCAGGTCCCCCTCGGCCTCAGAATGGCCCAATGTGGCCAGTTGTGGCCAGTAAACCAACCACACTTTTGGCCTGGAGCAGGGCTGCATGTTTGGGAGGGAAGAGGGGAAAGGAGGAAAGGAGGGTGTGTGAGAGGGTGTCTGTCAGCGGGTACCTAGAGACACTTCAGGTACTCTCTGGCCTGCTGCAGGAAGCCCCTTTGGGAACATGAGAAGGAAAGACATACTGCCCTAAACTCCTTGCTCCCCTTCCTTACGGAAAAGCACTTTTCACATGTGACCCTGCAGCTGGGTAGGGCCATGTAGCTCTTTACAGTGAGTGGAATGGGGGTGGATGAAATTCAAGCATCGATTCAGAGGGAGTCCCTGGCTCAGACCTGTATGCCTTCCTCCTTCCTGTTGGAGGGAATGGTAATGACTGGAGCCTCCGAGGCTGTGTGTTCTAGATGCCTCAGCCTGGGTCTGCAGATGGCCATGCAGGACAGAGTACCCACCTGCCTTAACTGTTCACCTTGTTGCATGGGGAAGAGACCACTTCGGATCCTTTAAGCCATGGAAATACTTTTTTTTTTTGAGACTAGATCTCTCTATTTTTGCCCGTGGAACCGCAGGCTCACGTTGCCTGGGGTACCACGGACTCAAGCAATTCCCAGTCTCAGCTTCCCAGGTAGCTAGGATTACAGGTGCATGCCACCACACCCAGCTATTTTTTTGGAACTAGGTCTCCTATGTTGCCCCGGGTGGGACTCGACCTGTGATCCCCAGTCCCAGCTGCGTTCCATAGGCTGTCGCTTACAGGCACGTGCCACCATGCCCGGCAGCTATGGAAATATTGTTGGCCTTGTTGTTGTGGCAACCTAGCCTATCCTGATACATCCCACAAGTGGGAACTTGATTTCTCACTCCTCTATGCTTCTATGTGAGAAATCAGTGTGGGTCACGAGAGGGCCAAAGTCAAGCCTGCTTGGATTGGCTTGAGGCTGTTGCTTAGCTCCCCATCTGAGGTCAGATCCTCAGATGGGTTCTGGTTTCTGCCATGGGGCTCATGGTGACGTGCTGTCCCTAGGCAGTTTCTATCAGAAAACAGCCATTCACAGAAAAGACCTTTCTGGATGGACTTTGAGCCACAGCTGTTCACTCTGTTCCCAATCCTGGAAACTCACCCTCACCCTCTCAACTCCATCCTCACTGGTCTCCTTGCTGTGCCTTCCTCAAGGCCTGGGGCGCTCTTCACCCCCGTAACTGCCGGGCATAGCCTGGACCTCCTAAGAGCTCTCAATCAGAATTTGCTTGACCATCCGACTTAAAAAGGTAACCCAGCATCTTGCCCCTTCTACCCTGCTTGCTTTTCTCTATCACATCTTTTTCTGTTTCTTTTCCATTCCCTCTCCAAGAATGTCATCTTGATGAGGGTAAGTCTGTACTTCCTATGTTGCCTACATCAGTGCCCAGGCATACGCGGGCTAATAATACTTGTAGGATTAGGCGAGCGAACATGCCACAGACAGGACAGACAGCCAGCGAGCCTTAGAGGGTGTGACGCGCCGATGCCTAGAGGAGAGGCTGCAGGGGTCACCCCGTGTGTGCTGCGGGGCACGCAGTATGCCAAGCGGGCAGCACACACTGGACGCATAACTAGCAAGAGACACTGGAGAATCTCACGTTCAGGTTGGAAAATCTACAATGGCCACTTGAATGGTCAAACGAGAGAATGTCAAATGGAGACTGGTAAACCGAGGCTTTGAAGCTCAGGAGTGCTTTGTGGTTAAAATTTTAGTTAAGAAATCCTGGGCTTCAAGCTGGGTGTGGTGGCGCGCACCTATAATCCAAGTGCTGGGAGGCAAGAGGCACGGCATTGTTTGAGTCCACGGGTTTGAGATGACCCCAAGCAACATAGTGAGACCTGGTCTTGAAAAAGCAGCTGGGCATGGTGGTAGGTGACTGTGATCCAGCTACCTGGGAGGCTGAGGCTGGGGATCACTTCAGTCCTGATCGTGGGATCAGGACTACCCCAGGCAACAAAGCGAGACCTAGTCTCAAAAAAAAAAAAAGAAGAAGAAGAAGAAACAAAACAAGACAAAACGACAAAACAAAACCTGGGCTTCAATTGCTCTCTTAGTTGCTCCCAGAGATTTCATGGATAATGACATTTGTCAGCGTCAATGACAACCGGGGGATCAGGCTGCCCTGCGGGTCAACACAAAACCATGGGGTTCAGGTCTCAGAGGTGCAGCTGTCACAGGTTGAGCTGTGTCAACTGAGGTGATCCCCCATGGAGTCCTTGCCTCCCCCAATCTCCCAGTTCCATGTTTCCTTTCTTGGGGTACTCACTGGGACTCAAAGGAGACAAGTGCTAAGAGAAGCCCATGAGCTGATGAGGGGACCCCAGGAAGGCTCAGGCAAGGGGGTCTTGCAAATGGTGCTGTGGTGACCACCCAAAGCAGGCATTGCTGTCCTGTCCATGTCACAGACTGGACACCTAGGGTGCGGAGGGAGAGTTACCTGCCCACATGTAGCTTGTTCATTTCGAGGTGGTCTCGGAGGTGGGCAGCCTCAGGTTTAGGGGCAGGGGTGGAGGAAGGCCTGAGACTCGGCAGGGAACCCCCTCATGGTAGGCTCACCCCTCCACTGGACTGGGGCCTCCAATGACCTGCTGGGGACAAGACTCACATGGCCCCACTGACAGGGTGGAGGCCCAGAGAGGAATCACAGAGAATCACGAAAGATTTCTTTTGGAGGAAGGCTCTGCTGGGTTGAGGCAGAACCAGGTCACTCAGCTGGGCTTTGGGACTCCCCAGGTCCGCTGGGCATCTACAGGGCTGAGGTTCAGAGGTGGGGACCCCCTCTCTCAGAACCCAGAATCCATGCCCCCCACACTTCCCCAGCTTAAAAGAAGGGCCTTTGTTTCCTCTTAAATGTCCTGGTAAAGCTGATTCTGAAAAATACCAGCCTTGTCTTTGCTGCAGTCAGAGGAAGGAATTCGGTGCCCTCTGCCAGGAAAGCTTAGAGGATCAGAAGGGGAGAGAGAAGCGGTCCTGATTGGAGCTCAGGGCACCAACTCAGGCCAGCCTCCAGCCCCCCAGGGAGGGAAGGCTCCCACTGCCCTAGTCTAGGGTGAGGCCTGAAGGAGGGGAAGGGGTGCTGCAGACTGAGCTCAGGGGAGGGCTAGAGGAGAGCCCGGGGGAGCCTGGACAGCCAGCTCACCTCTCTAGAGGGGTGTCCTGTTCCCCTCTTCCTGGGACACCTCCATGCTGCCCTTGCTCCTGCTCCTCTGCTCGTCCTCCATTTCACAGATGAGGAGGTAAAGAATCCAGAGCTGTGGCATCCTAGTACATGGCAGACTAGTACATGGCAGACGGGTTGTGACCTCTGCTGCTTGCGCTGGGCTCATGAACCCCCGACAGTCTCTGGCTGACCAGTTGGTCTCCACAAGCAGGTTGCCTGCACTCAGCTGGTGGCCAAGATTCCACCTTCCTAGTGGACACCCTCTGCCCAGGCAGGTGCCTCCAGGGAGCAGCCTCCACCCTGGACCTGCCATCCTGGACCTGCCATGCTGCTCTGCTCCTACCTGGACCAGGAAACTCCCCCCCCCTGGCATCGAAGCACAGATCACCACTCACCAAACCACAAACAACAGCCAAGGGGCTCACGTTGGCTGCCCTGTGGGCACCAGCCCCTGGCACTTCCCCAGTTGGAGCCTTTGTCAGGGCTCTCAAGCCTGAGTCTTTGGGCCAGACCTGAACCAGAGGAGGTCCCCAGGCCTGGTGAGCCCCTGAGTTTTCTGGGATGTAGCTCTGGACCGCTGCCTGGGAACTCATCTGGCACAGGACTGACGCTTGATCAGAAAGCAAACCTGTCACCCAGTCCTTGACCGGGCTCCCAGGGCCTGCAAGCCTGGATGCCTGGAGGCCAGCGGTCAGCAGTGTCTGCATCCTTCCTGCAGGCTGCAGCTCCCCTCCCAGCTCACTGAGCCTGATGGCATCTAGTGCCCAGGTGGACCTGAGGCCTGGGCTTTCTTGCAGTCAGTCTCACATGCTGGCTCATGATTCTGGAACCTGTCTCAGGTCTGCCTCCCGATGCTGCTGCATATGAAACATGCCTGGCCAGCCCTTCCTCCGGTCTGTGATGTGGCCAGGTGCCCCTCTCAGGGGGCTCTGAGGCCTCAGTGAGATCATACAGTCACGTGTGGCTTTGCAATGGGGTTGTGCACCCAGAAACATGTGCCTGGAGGACCTCTTCGCTGTGGAGCACACACACCCGGGCACAGAGCCCACCCCCCCCAGGCAGTTTGGCTTAGCCCGTGAGACCCCTGTCATATCCGCACGACCACCACTCCATTACACCACACAAGACTACGCAGAGGGCTCAGGCCGCGGGGCATCACAGTTGTGTCTGACAGCCCCTGCGGGCCTTATGCTGCCTCCACTGTGTCTGCAGAGGAACTGGTGGTGGCTTTACTCCTGCTCCATCTTCCTGGCACTAGATGTGTTAAAGTCACCCACCTGTCCGGAAACATATTGCCAGATGCTGACGCCCCACCTGTCTCTCCCCCTGCCTCCCGGACCCCTGCATTCATCCAGTCACCAAGTCCCAAAGACCAGACTCCCGGGCTCTCAGGCTCCCAAATCGACCTCCCCACCCATCTGTCATCTTTACCCTGGATCGCCTGGCACCCCACTCCTGATGGGCTAAACCTCTACCCAGTGTTCTGAGTGACTGACCTCTGTGACCCAGTGGGCCACTCTCCTGCTTCACCCCTTCCTGGGTGCTCTCCGCACAGAGGCATGCTTTCTCCTCAGTAAGCCCTTAGCTCCTGCTAATGGCCCCTCCATTGTTCCCAGGTCTGTAGGCTGCCATGACCCTGTGCTTCTGCATTCACCCCTCCTCTCACTCCTATGCTCACCCCTCCTCTCATCGCTGCGCTCACCCCTACACTCTCCCCTGCACTCACCCCTCTGCTAAACTCTCCCTATATTCATTCCTGAGCTCACCCCTGTACTCTCCCCTCTGCTCACCTCTCTCCTCACCCCTGCACTCACCCCTCCTCTCACCCCTGTACTCACCCCTCCTCTCAC
>PVHY01034145.1:0-10642 GCA_004024945.1 Uropsilus gracilis | reverse complement strand
TTTTTTTGAGACTAGGTCTCGCTATTTTTGCCCGGGGAACCGCAGGCTCACGTTGCCCAGGGTAACACGGACTCAAGCCATCCCCAGCCTCAGCCGTCCAGGTAGCTGGGATTACAGGCGCGCACCACCACGCCCAGCTATTTTTTTGGAACTGGGTCTCGCTATGGGCCCCAGGCGGGACTCGAACCGCGATCCCTGGCCCCGGCTGTAGCTTCCTAGGCTGCTGTTTACAGGCATGCGCCACCATGACCTGGTCTGCTGAGGAAGGACAGGCCGGCGAGGCAGGCCCCGGCCGCCAGCACCTCGGTGCCGGGGAGACTTAGACACTTTGGGGTGCCTCTCACTCAGGAACCCTGGCAGGATTAACGCGTCAGTTTTCTGTTGCTGCCGCAGTGAGTTGCTACAGACTTAGGGCCTGAACATGCCACCGCTTCCTTCTCTGTCCACCGTGATCACAAGTCTCTCGGTCAGCAGGGCTGTGTGTCTTCCTGGGGACTTGAGGTCAGAGTCCAGGTTTTTACGTAGGGGCAGCTAGTGCCAGGCCCCCTGCCCGGCCCTGCCTGCTTGCCACACAAGTCTGGACTCTCTGGAGGCTGGTCCCTCCTCCTCCTCTCTCTCTCCAACCCCTTCCCCAGGGCACAGCTGCCCTTTCATCCCTCCTAGGCCCAGGTGAGCCCACTCCCGCATGCGCACAACCACCCACTGAGCCGGGCGTCTACATGCTCATGGGCCCCACGCGAGACCGCAGGTGCTGCCTGTAGAGGCTTAATGGCGGGAAAAGCCCGACCAGCTCACTCACCCCGCAGGGGTGGACCACGGTCTGTCCATCTGTCAATTCGGGGCAATTGGGGTCACATCCCTCTAGTAAAAAGTAGACTGTGTTTTAGACGTTCCGGAAAGTCACCGATGGGGTGTCAGCTTTCCACCCAGCCGTGTGACGCAGTCTCCTTCCCAGTCCTGGAGGCAGTGTTTTCCCCGATGCAAATGGAGCGATGGGGGCTTCCGGCGGGCAGCGGGCCTCTCCTTCGTGCCCGCTGCTTCCTTAGCGGGGAACTGTGTAAACCCCGCCCGTTTGCTCTCCAGAAAGAAAACACGGCCTGTGCTTTGAGGCCGAGTCAGGACTGCAAAGGCGTTTGGTGCGAAGCCTTGGAACAGCCGCTCTCCTGCTCTGTGTCTGTGTGTGCTCAACACACGTGTGCTTCTGAGCGGGCGGACCCCAGGATGTGGGGTTTCGACGTGAAACGAGCCTTTTCCGAACAAGGCAGTATTGCTGCAGGCGCGCCCCTGCTTTCTCAAGCTTTGGCGACCGGGATGATGGAGTCTTGAGGGCCCTCACAGGCACTGTGTGGGTTCCTGAGCCTCCACCCCAGGCTCAGGCGAGCCTGGGGCCCTGGCACCCAGGCCTCAGCGTGAGGGGCGAGCTCACCTTGCTCCCTGACCCGTCGAGTGAGGTGTCAGGAGCTCAGGTGCCGGTGGCGGGGTGTCCAGGTTGAAAGGCGCTTACGACTGCCCGTGGCTGTGATTTAGCCTTCACTTCCCCGGTCACTCCGGCAACAGGCAAGGCGGGGCTTCGGCGTGTCTCTGCAGCTGCTCCCACCGCGGACACCCCTTCCCCCTCGGCAGCCTCCTTCCAGCCCTCTGGCTCCAGGGAGCCTGGCGCTGCCTCTGCCCTACGGCCTGCAGGGCGCCCTCCGGGCCTCTGGAGCCTGCGGGTGTGGAAGAGGCAGCCGTGTGTCCTGAGAGGGGAAATGCCGAGGACGCTGGAGAGGCCCGGCATCAGGACCTGACCCCAAGTCCGTCAAGCCCAGTCTAGCTGCGGCTGCTCTCTTTGGCAGGCTCCCCCACTGGGCGCCCCCCCTTCCCATGAGCCCCGGGGTGCGGGGCCTGGCACTCGAGGGGGGTTTGTCCCGTGTCTAATGCGCATGCTCCAGAGGTGCACATCTGCCATCTTTTTCCTTTTTTTTTGGAGACTAGGTCTTGCTATGTCGCCGTGGATTCATGAGATCCTCAGCCTCAGCCTCCCAGGTAGCTGGGATTACAGGTGCCCACCACAGTGCCCGGCTGCTTTTTCGAGACCAGATCTATGTGTCGCCCGGGGTAGTCTCAAACTGGCGAACTCAAGCGATCCCTGGCCTCTTGCCTCCCAGCGCTGGGATTACAGGCACGTGTCCCATGCCCGGCTGCCGATTTTTTTTCTCCTTTTTTTTTTTAAACCAGGTCTCGCTATTTCTGCCCGTGGAACCACAGGCTCTCGTTGCCCGGGGTACCACAGACTCAAGCGATCCCCAGCCTCAGCTTCCCAGGTAGCTGGGATGACAGGCACGCGCCACCACACCCAGCTATTTTTTTTGGAACTAGGCTCGCTACGGGTTCCAGGCGGGACTCGAACCGTGATCCCTAGCCCCGCCGCTTCGTAGGCTGAAGCTTACAGGCACGAGCCACCGTTCCCAGCTTTTTTTCTCCTTCTTAAGGAGAATCTTATGTCTCCTAGTTATTAAAGAAGCAAACAGCAGTTAACAGTTTCCTCCCACAGGAAAGTCCTCCGCTGAGCTGGGTGGCTCACCCTGCATCCAGGCTGAGGGGCCGGGGCTGAGCGATGCCAAGGACAGCGGGGGTGGCTCTGGGCTGGGCACCGTCAGGCGGGCTCCTCACCCGTATCTTTGCTTGCTCCCACCAGGGCTGCCCGCCTACCTGAGGTCGCTGCAGTGGGCCCTGGCCATCCTGGCCGTGCTCCTGGCCGTGTCCGCGGTGGCTATCGTGGCCCTGGCCTCCCGAGCAGGTATGCTGACCCTCGCGGCCTCCTCTCCTGCACCGCCAGGCTGCCCGTCTTCCTGCAGCCCCCTGGGAGGGTTAGAGCCTCCCACTGACTAGCCGCAGCACCGAGATTGGGCTGGCAGGTGACGGATAAGGAAAAGGAGCTGCCCCCCGCTCCCCAACACAGCCCAAAAGCTGACCAGCACTGGGCCGGGCACAACCTTCTCAGAGCCCTGCCCGCCCAGCCTGCCCCAGGCCTGCGGGTTCCACACCTCCAAGGCTACCACCTCTGAGCTCAGTTGTGCACAGCCACGGTCCTGACAGCTCGCCCTGCCGCTCACCAGTCTCTGTGCTTGCAGGGGTCAGCTGCCAGGCGTGCGCCAAGGGCTGGATACTGGCCGAGGAGCACTGCTACTACCTCTCCACGGACGTGCAGGCCTGGGAGGCCAGCCAGGCCTTCTGTGCAGCCCACCAAGCCACCCTCCCCCTGCTGAGCCACACCCAGGTGAGAAGAGGGGGCTTGGGGAAGTGGGGCGGGGCTGGGGGAGGCCGAGGGGTGTGGAGAGCATTACAGGTTGCAGATCGGGGTGCTGGAAGGGGCTCCAGGGTCTCATCCAACCCTGCATTACAGAAAGTCACCAAGGCGGGTTCAGTGTGACCCGCCTGGGGACCAGACACCGATGTCTGCGGTCTTCCATTTGCCTGGTTCACCTTGTGAAGGTGGAAGGTTGGAGGAGGGATGCTCCCGCCTAGCCTGTTGGTCATTCACTTGACAGTGAGCTGGGACCCAGCCACGCTGGCTCGTCTCAGGACAGGACACGTGCTCCCCAGGAGTGCTTAGTGGCTTTACCAAAGGTGCTGGTCTAGCAGTGCTGGGCACGAGTCCCCCACAGTAGTGACTTCAACCAAAAGGCATTTCTTCCTTTTTATTTCTTTGTCAGTTTTTTTCCGTAGTTTTTACTTTGTAATTTTCATAGAACATCGGTCACGTTTGTATGGCCGTTGTTCCCCTTAGGTTGGGCCCTCCCTTCCGTATTGTACCCCTTATCCCTCACCCTACCTCCCTTTCTCCCCTCCCCCCTCTAGTCACTCCCAACTCCTCTCACTGCAAGTCACTGGTTAATGTTTGGCCCACTGGTCTTTTCTTTTTCTGGAGCATTTCTTTCTTGATCTTGGTCCTGGGGAGGATTGTTGATCTTGGCATGGCTCAAGACTCCTGGGTCTCTCTGAGTCTCATCATCCTCCTCGGGACAAATTCTTCATAAGGAAAATGACAGAAGGCGAGGACATAGCACCAGCTAAGATCTCTGCCCATGCTGTACCTACTAGCATATGCTGGTCAAAGCAATTAGCACAGCCAAAGCCGATGTCAAAGGGATGGGGTAGTATGTCCCCAGGAGAGAGGGAGAGGAGTGAATACTGGCTGAATAGTAATCCAGTCAAGTGAGTTTGGGAGTGGCTATTAAGGAAAGACTTAATGCTGGATCCCATTCATGGCTGCGTTTTATCTGACTTAGGGCTGGTGCCAAGAATTGATACTGGCTGTTGTGCATGAGATGACAGCTTCCCGCCAATCAGTGCATCATTAATATGTATGGAGCAACTACAGTGTGTTTGACACTGGGGCTCCAGGATGAGCCAGGACAACACAGACTCCATCTTGACACAGTGAAGAAAGCAATGAGTCAGGCATTAATTGAGAAACCAGAGAAATGGATATTTAATTACTATGTTATAAGCAAGTGACCTGAAGGTCACATGTGACCGACCATTAAAAATAACAATAGCCGGGCACGGTGTCACATGTCTGTAAGTGGCGACCTAGGAAGCCGCAGCAGGGACCAGGGATTGTGGTTCGAGTCCCGCTGGGGGCAACATAGCGAGACCTAGTTCCAAAAAAATAGCTGGGTGTGGTGGTACACGCCTGTAATCCCAGCTACCTGGGAAGCTGAGGCTGGGGATCGCTTGAGCCCATGGTACCCTGGGCAACGTGAGCCTGTGGTTCCAATGGGCAAAAATAGTGAGACTAGTCTCAAAAAAAAAAAAAAAAAAAAGACAAGACAAATGGGGCCAGGCACAGTGGTGCGTGCCTTTAATCGCAGTCTATGGAGTGAGGCTGGGACTAGGAATTGCCTGAGTCCACAGGTTCAAGACCCGCCCAGGGCCACGTAGTGAAACCTAGTGAAACCCAAAAAATAGCTGGGTGTGGGGGCATGCACCTGTAATCCCAGCTACCTTGGGGAGCTAAGGCTGGGGATCACTTGAGTCTGTGGTACCCCGGGCAACATAGCAAGACCTAGTCTCAAAACCAAAAAAACAAACAAACAAACAAAAAAACCCTGAATTTATAAAGGGCTGGGAGACTGGGCACGAGAGCCAGGGAGAAGTTGGGAAAGTTCCCTCTTCTCTGCTCCCATCCAGCCTGTTTGCTAAGTAGGCGATTTGTACCCTGCTGTCCGGGAGCTTCCACTTACTTTCACTCTCTGCCTCTTTACTGTGTGGGATCCCATTCCCCAGACCCCATGTCTTCTTGGTGGAAGACATCCTCTGTACACTTCCTGGGGGGAAAAAGTGCATGAAAAGTGAATTCAGAACTCCTGTGGCTGAAGCTTCTTTTATTCCAACCACTGACTGAGTGATAGCATGGCTGGGTATAGATTTGCAGGTTGGGAACAGTCTCCCGCAGACCAGAAATGTGTAAGCTTTGCTCCATTATCTTTTAGCTTTGAATCTTGTTATGAATAAGCCTATACCCTGATTTTTAATCAAAGGTGTGTGGCTCATCCTCCCCTGCCCCCAGAAAGTTTCAGGGTCTTCTTCTTTCACTCAGTATAGACGGAATGTAACAATAATAAGCCTTTGTGGGTCTTTTTCTTCATTTTTATTTCTACCTGGTTTTCTGATTTTCAGAACTCTTGATTCTTCAGATATCCTTTTGTGTATGTGTGTGTTTAATATCTGACATTTTATTTTTTTATTAATTTTATTTTACATTGTTATTTACCCCAGGGGAGATGTCCTTTTTTAATGATGTCCTGTTCCAGCATCTTATCTTTCTGTAGGTATTATACTATTTTTGAAATTTTCATCTGCTCCCTACATTGAGTATCTTTTATTCTGTGGTTTTGTTTCAGTTTGGTTTTGTCTTTTTCATGTTAGAGAATTTTTTTAAAAATGTCTGTTGATCCTTAATTGTTGTAATTATGAGCAAGACATTAAGTAGCAGATTGGAAGCTCTGACAGAAGTTTTGAGATGCATGAGTTAAGTGCATGGGCCTTTTGCTGAAGCAGGCTTTGCCTTAGGGAAATCAAGTAGAGACTCTTTCATCTCTTAGTGAGTACAAAGCTGTCAGCATTGGTGGGGAGACGTGTGGGGGGGGGAGGAGAGGCAAGGTGTCACCTCTAAGAACACAGCACTCCCTTTTAAATATCTTCAACCCTCAGTCAAACCTGTTCTGGATCTCAAAATCCTCTTGTGGTTCCCCTTTCCAAAGAGTTCTGCTAGTCTCCTGGCTGTTTGGGAGAGGTTAGGTCAACACTGGAAGAGGGTATGGCTTATAGATTTCCAGACAGTCCTCCTCTTCAAGGCCCTTGTTCCTGTACTGTGGCCTTCAGTGGGACCATTTGCACTAAGATTTAAGCCTTTCAATATTAGGGGCTTTTCAATACAACTTGGTTTGTTTCGTTTCTCAGCTTCTTTCTACTCCACCCTTGAAAACCCAGAGCTTTCCTGGGTGTGCTAAGCAATTACAGCTGTCCAGCTTCCAAAATTCCGTGGCCTCCCATTATTGTCACCCTGCCCCTGGACCCTATGATCACTGAAGGACATTCCCATCTGTTTCTATTTTGGTAAGAATTCAGAACATGCATGAGTTTACTTTCTTTGAGTGTTTTTCAGTGCACGTTATAATGATGAAATGTCTTGTTTCCTCCTTTCATCTCTTGTGAATTCTGTTGATTTTTTTTAATCCTTCGCCTCCTGTGATGAAGTTTACGTAAGCATGATTTTTGTCTCTTCCCCGAATACTTCCAGATTTGACTTGTGAACTTAAGCTTTCCCCTGCATGGGTGCCTCTGTGCAGTCTTGAAATCAAAGGTGTTCTCCGCCATACAGTGTGATGAAAGCCAAGTTCTGGGCTCCTCCTGTCTCTGGGAGCATTCCCTGGATGTGGATGTAGAATCTGCTGGAGGGAATGTTTTTCAGTGAACATGGATGATTCTTTTATTAGTAATAAGGTTTATTACTCAGAAAAAAAAAAGGAGGGGGGGAATGAAAACTCAGTGTACATTAAAAAAAAAAAATCAAACCTGCCCTCCTAGGATGGCAAATGGGTTATTTAAAAACAAAACTCACAGATTTAGAGATCTAATTGGCTTCATTAGATGACTCATGAACCGGGCAGCCTCCCATCTAGATATTGAGTGTTTACCAAAAACGGAAGGTGTTTCTAGACAAAAGGTGGGCCAGGTTATAAGCAAAAGGAAAGAAGATTTCGAGTAAAATCACCATCCCTCAGAGGAAGGCCTGGGGGGGGGGGGTCTTATGATAGAGAGGACCTGATTAGGAGACTCCACACTGACTGGTTTAGGGTTGCTCTTTGGGGAGAAGTTAAAACTACAAGAGATACGAAGGGAGCCTGACAGGAAGGACACTACTTTAGGTCTGTTTTGCCTATTTTTGACTGTGCAAAAAAATCCCCCAGATTTCATTGGTAGTTACACTGCTCTTTTAGGAGTGATTATCTCTGGGAGGCAAGTTTATGAGGTGGTCTTCTTTAAAGCTTTTTAAATTTATTTATGTATTTATTTTTTGAGACTAGATCTCACTATGTTGCCTGGGGAACTGCAAACTCATGCTGCCCGGGATACCACATAATCAGGTGATCCCCAGCCTCAGCCTCCCAGGTAGCTGGGATTACAGGTGTGCGCCACCATGCCCAGCTACTTTTTGAGACTAGGTCTCGCTATGTTGCCCTGGGTGAGTGTCGGACCCGCACTCAAACGATTCCTAGTCTCAGCCTCCCATCTTAGGCTGTGATTAAAGGCACGCGCCACAGCACCCATATGCTTTTTTAACTTTTTAAGTGTTCTGCAAGTAATGACACTTTAGGGATGGGAGGGAAAATGCTGGAGGAGCATGAGCCCACGAAAACAAGAGACCAGTACGTGGCCCTTTCTGCGGGGGGCCTCGTCAGTTAATAGAACTGTGAGCAGAGAAACCTTACCAGGCTCTTCACAAATGGCATTCAGTTGTGTAGCAAGATGACCAGTGGCAACCGGTGGCCCCTAGCTAGTGCCTGCAGCAAAGAGAGGGCAAGTGGGCAGGGGCTGAGCGGCCCAGCACCGTATTCTCACCCCTAACACCCAGCCACTGAGCACAGCAAGCAACCGGGGGAGGGCAGGGTGTCTGCCTCCACCTACCTCAGCTAGGTTGCACCCTGAAGGACCTGGGAGTGGCGGGCCCTCACAGGCGGAGCTGACAGGCGATGCCAACAGCAAATGGAGCCTGAGTCTAAGAATTCCTTTGGAGAAGCGAGCATATAGGATCCATCGTTGGAAACACACATGCAGAGAATGTATCGCAGAAACGTTCCAGAAAACGAGGAGCCCAGAAGCTCCCTGTAAAGTGGCCAGAGCTAAGAGATGGGTCTCAGGTGATTAAAACCTAAGTATGATGACTGTGGCACCTGGAATCCACCGAGTGCTGGACAAGGGCCAGGAGCTCCAGGGGTGCCCGGGGCCAGGGTGGGGGAGCAGCCAAGACCAGACTGGCAAAACCCAGGCCCAAGCTCCCAAGGCTGTGCCAAGGTGCCAGGGAGTGCACACGCCCCAGGGCAAAGGTGACTCATCTTTCCCAAGAGCTGGTTTTGTGCACCGAAGAGCTCAGGGGCCACTCTGCCACTGGCCTTTCAGTCCACTCGCCCTGGTTTCCGAGCAGTTCTGTCCAGCGGTGGGGGGGGGGGGAAGGAGGAAGTGCCTTAAATGTGCACAGCGACGATGAGGCATGGCTTCTAGAACGGAAAACAGTTCACTTCATTTAAACAGCTCAACCGTGAGGCTCTGCGCGTAGATCCTGCTGAGGATCGCAGTAACTCCTCCCATCTGTGGCAAGGCTGGAGACGCAGGGACAGTGGGTGGGGGAGGCAGCCCCCCACCTCTGGGCCATGCCAGCAGCAGGCTACTGAGCCATCAGTTACCCAGAAGCTTCTGGAATTTATATCACCTTGGACAGTGCTTTGCCCACCACGATTTCCGCTAAGCATGAGAATGGGCTGGTGGAGTCTGAGCTCTCAGCAAGGGACAAAAGAACAGAGGGGGCGGGGGTGGGGGGGCGCAATGTCCTGGGTCTGGGACAGAGGAGCGGGGTCACACTCCTTGCTCCAAGTATGACTGACCTTTGTCCCAAGGACCGAGCTCAGGGTGTGTTGAGGGCAGGGCAGAGCCCTGCTGGCCCAGCAGACAGGGGCTCCCCAGCACAGGGCATGTTTCCTGTCATGGTGCCTGTGCCTTTCACTCCACTATCTCAGGCAGGGGACCCCACTTTGCAGGACCAGCTGGGGCTCTCGAAGGGAGGTCGTCCGTAGCTCCCAAGTCACAGAACCAGAGCTTGCACGTGGGATCTCCCGACCTCTGCAGAGAGCGCCCCTCTCTGCAGCCCCCCCGCAGCCTCCTGATGAATTCACAACAGGCAGCTGACTGTTTCCAGAGCCAGGGACAGGGGCGAGGCCGGGTGGCCTGCCCTGATGGCTGGGATTCTAGATCAGCCAGGCTGGGCCAGGTGAGCGGCCCTCAGCCTCCTCCAGCAGGAAGCTGCTCCTGGCTTCTCCTTCGGCTTCTGACTGCTGGTCCCTGGAGGGGAGGGAAGTGGGGGCTGAGGCCTCTGGGGTACCCCGTTGACCCGACAGCCCGCGTTACCCGTGACCCCGATCGGTCACGGGCAGGAACAGAGTTTTACCGAGCTGGTCTTCCGGGGGTTCTCAAGGTCAGCGATGACCAGGATGGCCCCCAGCCCTCCCCAGGTCCCCAGGAAAATGGCAGAGGTGACAGCTGCTGTGGGGTCGCTGACCCGGGAGGGGGACAGACCCGGGGCAGTGACCTTGAGACCTGAAGGACAGTAGTAGAACCAGGGAGGGGATCCCCTCCCTCCCGGCTCCCAGAGTCAGAGGGTTTGGCCTTTGTCCAGGAGGAGCGGAAGCCACGCCCATCCGCAGGCTCGGGAAGGGCTCCCGGGTGGCACCGCCTGCTGGTGAGGGCACCCTTGGCACGGCCCAGCCTGTGCTTCCCCGTTCCCGCGGGCGCCGCTGCCCTGCTGGGGCTCTCGAACAGCCCTGTAACTTTCCATCGCGGTGCCAGCCCTTCTCCGGCCTCGCCGCTCCCCCAACTGAGCCCTCCAGCAGTTCTTTTCCCTTAGGGCACAGCGTTGCCCTGGGCTCTGTGCCCTGGGCTAAGTTCGCTTTCTCCTCTTTCTCAGGTGAGTCCCCAAAGCGCAGCCACCCATTCGAGCAACAAGCAACGGAGATAGGACTGCCGCAGCCCAGCTACCTGGGAGGCTGAGACTGGGGGTCGCTTGGGTCTGGGGTACCCCGGGTAACACAGCGAGATCAGTCGCCGAAACATGAAAAACATAATCCCAGCCTTGGGAGGCCGAGGCCAGGAATGGCCCGAGTCCGTGGGTTCGGGACGACCCGGGCAACACAGGGAGACCTAGCCACGTAGAGAGGGAAATGGGACTGGCGCCCGAGTCCCTTAGCACCAAGTGATGTGCCGGAGGCTGGACCTGGAGCTGGACCATACCCCCTCCCACACCCCCACCCCCACCCCCACCCAAGGACGTGTGGTGCTGAGGCATCTTCACGTTGACGTTCTGGGAACGCAGGTTTCCACTTGG
>PVHY01034144.1:0-10641 GCA_004024945.1 Uropsilus gracilis | reverse complement strand
GGGATGAGAGGGGGAGGGGGGAGGGATTAATGAAACATCTATTAAATATTCCACACCTTCAATAAACACAGACATTGGTGTCTCCTCCACGAGGCGGATGATTCGCTGTGCAGTCAGGAAACTGTAGATCGTTTCCAAATAGGAGCAAGACGTGAGTGCGGGAGTCACCAGGCTACCTGCTCTCTCAACTCCAGCCACATCACTGGGGAGACAAGAGCAACCTTATCTTTCAGGAGATCGCCTTAAACTGGAAGTAGAAGATGAGACGGGTGAAAAGGTTTTTGTTATTTCGGGTGTGTCCGGGTATCTCTACGCAGGTGACGGTGGAGTTGAGGGGACATTTGTGAAGTGGAGGAGCCAAGATTGAGGCCAGTGGGTGGGAAGGGATCCAGAGTGACCACCCGAGGGGAGAAACCTGGCAGCCAGGACTGAAGCTGGAAGCCGCCGGCTGCCCCAGGCCTGTGCTCTTCGCGTATGTTGGTGACAGCGCCCCACGTACTGTCCTGACACCGTCTAGACCACGACTGTTTCCCAGGACCTCAGTGGAAAACACGCCTGCCGAGGCTGCCCTTCAGCACCATTCCAAAGGCGTCACCTCTGCACCCGGCAATGCCTGAGTCCACCTGCATGGCAGCTGCTGATGGCACCAAGGACTCCAGGTCTCACCCCTCAGCTGAACCGTGTTCCCCAAGAAGCCATGTCCGCCTGTGCCCTGAGGTGAGCGCATGCAGAGGCAGGGTCTTCGCAGGTGTCTATGGTTAAGATGAGGCACAGGAACCAGGGCAAGTCTTCTTCCAAGAGACCCCCTGTGAGGATGTGGCTGAGACTGGAAGGAGGCGGCTGTGACCCTCGGGGTCCCGGCAGCCCCCAGAGCACGGAACGCGCAGAAGGTTCTTCCCAACACCCTTAACGACGAGCACAGGCCTGTTCCTCACGGGCCTCAGACTCCAGCCCAGACAGGGGGAGGACAGCTCTGCCTTTGAGCTCCTAGCCCAGGTACCTTGCAGGGGGACCTCCAGGTGGACAACAGCAAGGGCCAGGGCTCAGGCTGAGCTGTCTTCGTCCACTCAGGCGCTGTCACCGCACGAGAGGGGCGGCTTCCAGGGGAAATCTGGGGATCACAGCTCTGGAGGCTGGGAAGCCTGAGATCAAGTCCTGTCTGCCGGCAGGTCTTGTTTCCGGACAGGGTTCCTTTCCTAACTCATGCACGCTGTCTTCTTGCTGCCTCGTGTGCCAGGAAGGGCAAGGGGAGCGCACCAGGTCTCCTATGAGGGTACTAATCCCACTCAGGAGGGCTCCAGCCTGGGGCTCACCCATGCCCAGGGTTTCCGCATCTCAATACCATCCCTTCAGAAGTCAGGGTTTGAGCATACAGATGTGGGTGAGGGAAACAACAGTCGTGTCTGCTGTGGACCCGTGAGGATGCTCCAGGGCATCTTACGAATTGAGGGCTCAACTTCTGCCCAACCACACTTCCAGGAGAACCTTCCCACTTACTGGAATCTACTGCGGCCCCTGGGCACAGGATCAGGTAGATGGTGGGAACAGGAACGGGATTGAGTCATGGGCCCATTTTATGAAAAAGAAGACAAAATTGCAGATACAACATTGGAAACAAAAGCAAGAATTGACCTTGACTGAGAAAGGAAATCATAACAATCAGCTGGTATCATAGACTCTGTTCCCTTTCATCTGAAACACTACCTGAGAAAGCTTCCTGATTGACCCTAATGTCCCTTTCTTCCTGGAACATTCCAGAAGCCTGTAGCCACTCTTGGAGTCACAGTGCTCATGCAAAAAAGAGGTCATCATGTCTAAGGCTCATTTGTTTGGTGGTAAATTTGCCTTTGCCTTGATCTCAGTGTATATTTGTTCATCTTTAAGATGATGATTACAGCAGTGCCTAACTCAAGAGGGTTGCTATGAGGAATAAACATTTAGTACCTACAAAAGTACGTTAGTAGTTGATCACAATAAAATGACAGGAGAGAGAGCAAGAGAGAGAGGAATCAGTGGTATTGCATATGTCTTACCCTTGCTAACTATCACATCTAATCCCAAGCATCTGATTCGCAAACCCCAAGGAAAAGACCCAAGTAAGGATTAGAAATCTGGGTGATGACAGACAATAAGGCCAGATCACACATCATGTCAATCATGATGATGATGATGCAATGACAATGATGATGATGCAATGATGACAATGATGACGATGATTATGATGCAATGGTGACAATGACAATGATGATAATGCAATGACAATGATGGCTATGCAATGATAACAATGAGACATGCACTCAAAAGGACAGATGGAAAACCCTGAGGCAGACGTTCCATCGAATCCCTCAACTCCAGTGTTTTGAAGTAACTCTGGCACCTAGAGAAAGAGCACGAGTGCCTCTTCAAAAGATGGGCTTCAGCCCTGCCATCTTGGTTCGGAGTCCTCTTCTAAACACCACATCATAGCAAGAGGATAATCATGTCTCTCTGACTCAGTGAGGATGATGTCACCCGCCTTTCATATTTGTCCTAAAGGTTCTGTGTGATGCTATGTGCCTGTCACCCCCGTTCCGCATCAAGCGCTGCCTAATTGTTCACACTTCTGCCAAGTCACGGAAGCATCCTTTCCCTGTGTCCAGTCGTTGTACTCTAGGGAATGTTTCCTAAGAAAAAATAACAAAAGAATAAAACTACAGGCACCAAGATGGCCCTTACATGATTAGCGGCAGTTACTTTATTTTTTCAGGGAAGAATTAAAGATGCTTGTTATCTGTAATAGCAAATAACTAGAGACAAGCTAATTGCTCAACAGGAAAGCAATATGGAAGGTAATTACGGTACTTCAGGATGATGGAATATTATGAGGACATTAAAAAATTATAATTATGGAAATAGTGTAGTGACATAGAAATGGTTTTGGTATTATGTTAGGAAAGAGAAAGGAATACAAAATGACATGCCTGTGCCCTGATAATGGCCACTGTATTGGTTTAGGGCATCTACATAGCCAGACTTACCATGAATAAAGCACTAGGTACATAGGGACAGATGGACTATAAAACATAGGAAAGTCAGGTGCAAAAAAAATGAAAATGGTGATGATAGCACATAAGATTTTTCTCATTGTCTCTGAAGCTTAAAAACAGGAAGTAATGAAAGAAGGTTGGAAGGAAGCAAAGAGGGTAAAATAAAGTAAGGAGAGAGAATGATGGGGGAAGAGGGAGGGGAGGGGAGGAGAGAGGAGGAGAGAAGGCAAAGGAAGGGGAGGGGGAGGAAGGAAGGAAGGGAGGGAGGAAATTGGAGACTGGTTAGCAGAAGGAAGGAGAGCTAGATGTAAGACCCTTCTGTTGGCAACACTGAAAGCGACTACAGCATATTAAGAACCTAGGCCCTGAAATCACATGTACCTACACTTGAACCTTGGACTCCAACCTGCTGTTACTCTGCTTGAAACACTGGAAACGTTAATGGGTGATTTCCCTTAAATCTACTACACTCAGGTATAAAATAAGCTGAAGAATAATACCCATGTCTTGGGACTACCAGGAAGATTAAATAAGATGATTCAATAAAGTATCTCATTAATGGATGACATGGTTGCACACTCGATAACTGTCACTACTGGTAACATGACCATTAGCATAACTTCAGCATCATTTTAAAGTCTCCTAAGCCACCCTCGGAGAGCAGCGAAAACAAACTGTAGTACAAGTCCCTGGCCAGAACCCTGGAAAACAGCCACCCAGCACCCTCGGGGGACGCAGTGGGGACACAGGCCCTCCTAAATGCTGACCAGCCAGAGCCGCTGGTGGAGTGGTGCTGGCCAGAGGCACCCTGCTCTGACAGCCTCTTGTACCGAGGACTCATACCTCAGTTCCCTGCCCAGACCACCCACCAGGCTCCAGTCACAGAAACAATGACCAGGCTCCAGCAGCCTTTACTGATAGCTCACCAAGTGGTGACCCTGAGACAGGCCATCTCTTGCAGGCTAACGACTCACAAGGGTCACCGCTGGGGCAGGGGGCTTCAGAGGGCATCGACTCCTGTCCCCGGCTGCAGCCCACTGTTTCTAAACCAGTCTTTTCCCACACACGGGGTGCCCACGAGCACTTGGGATGAGCAGGGACGACAAGACGGCCTGCCATCGACGTCTGCTCCACCTGCACCTTGCACAGCCGGGAGTGAGGGGTGTAGGCCTGGCAGCCTGTTTCACTGGTGCTGGATATGCGTGCATAGAACCTCGTCTTCCCAGGACAGCATCTGCCTGGCCATGACGAGGAGGCTCACCCGCCGCCTGCCCCCAGCCACGCTCCCATCGCCCTGGGGGCCGGGCACGGGTTACGTTTGAGTGAGGCTGTCCTGCGTCAAGTGTCCCCTCCTCACTGTCCCAGGGCCCAAGACTTGAGCAGAAGTGGCTTTGCAGGACATCTGGGAAGCGCTTGGGTCACCTTCCTCCTGGTTCCTGCCTCCGGTGCTCAAGGTCTCAGGACATGCAAGGATGTGGCACCAGGAGGCCCAGGAGCCAGGCTGACTGGGCAGCTGACACCCCTCCTGCTCCAGCCCTGTCACACATGAGGGGGGGTGCGTCCGCCCTCACAGAGGCTCCATCGTGCCAAGGTGCCACCAGCCTCGCAAGCTACCGTGCCAGCCGTTGCCGTGCCATGAGCTGGCAGAAGACAGGAGTGTGTTCCACCCCGCACAGAAGCCTGGGGATCGTGGCGGCTCCCCTGTCCCCTGAGGGTCAAGGAGGCAACAGGGAGCTGCCCGGCCGGACTTGTGCGCAGGGCTTTACAACCCAGACTTGGGAAATGCAACTTTTCACAAACACAGGCGCTGTCCTCCCTGTGGCACCTTTCATGGACGACACGGCAAGCAGACCTCCCTCTGTCCCCGAGCTGTTGGCACCAAGTCTGCTGGAGAGAGCAGGTCAGAGCGAAAGGTGTCAGACCATAGCTCCCAGGGCCGCAGAAGGGAGGCGGCCCAGGCGGGCCCAATACAGCCATGGCACTGCCACTGAGGGGATCTCTGTCAAGTCCTTTATATATTACATCGTTGTTTATACCAGGTTCTCCCACCACCTTATCACGCATGAGCCATCTTGATCTCTTGTGTCCCCCCTCGCCCCAATTTTCCCCTCCATGCTCTATGCTTCTGGTTCTGCTGACGGTTTTCAATTATTCTTGTCCGTTTGCTTCTTTTCCCTCTATCCCTCATATAAGTGAGCCCATCCCGTATTTTTCTTTTTCTTTCTGGCTTATTTCCCCTAACATGATTCCTTCTAACTCCATCCATGTTGCTGCAAATGATAGGATTGCCCTTTTTGATGGCTGAATAATACTCCATCGTGTACACAGACCACAGCTTTCTGGTCCATTCATCTGTTTGGGGACATTTGGGTTCTTTACATGTCCTGGGAATTGTAAATAGAGCTGCAATAAACATGTGAGTACAGGTGTCCTTTTGAATTAGTATTTCTGTATCCTTTGAGTAGATTCCCAGTAGTAGAATCATTAGGTTGAATGATATCTCTATTTACTCTAGTGTGAGGGTCCTCCACACAGCTTTCCATCATGGCTGGACCAGTTTGATTCCCACCAGTAGTGCAAGCATGTTCCTTTCTCTCCACATCCACACCAGCACTTGTTGCCTGCTTTTTTCACACAGGCCTTTCTTACAGGTATGAGCTGGGATCTCATTGTCCCTACCAATTATCTCCACAACTACACCAACCTGGTCCTTTCTTCACATATCACCAAGAGCTGCTCACTGACTCTCTTCTGGATGCAGAAACCACACAGGGCAGACATAGGCACGTGAATAAACTCTGGAGCCAGAGGCCAGAGTTCTCATGCCAGTTCCGCTCTTCGTGAGCTATGTGTCTTCCACAAGTCACTTGACCTCTCTGGTCTTGTTTCCATCTGAAAAGTCAGACTCACAAGGGCGGCTACTTCCCAGCTATGAGAATTCGAGATGCCAGCTCAGACTGCTGAGTCAGTCAAGAAGGGCATCCATGGGAATCCCACCGACTGGAGCCTGAATCCCAGTTCCACCACCCAGGAGCTGAGTCATGCTGGACATCCACACCACCTCCAGATGCCTGCCTACAGAGTCTCACAGTTCCCTCTGAGAGCCATGGGGATGAGGAGGGAGATCACTAGTAAAACACCTAGCACAGCACCCCGCACGAGCCAGAACTCTTCACCAAACAGCCATTGTCGCGCTGATAGCTCATTTTGTGTTAGACTTAAAATCTGTGCTTTAATCATTGAGAGACATCAGAAGCACTCTGTATGCCTCGCTTCATCACATGAATATTTTTAGTCAAACATTATTAAATTTCCCTGATTGCAGACCTCTTTAATCTTCTGGTTTCCTTCGACAGAGGTCAGCTGGGGTTGCCCCAACCTCATCAAATTCTCACTCAGTTCAATTGCAACATCGAAAGACCCAGGTTCTTAGAGCGAATCATTTTTAAGCTTCTGAATCAGTGAAAAAGGTTCGGTCTTTCTTCTTTTAAAAGGTCTCTGAACTCCATTTGTTCTAAATAATACTTTATGTGAAGGACCCAAGTGCTAATTGAAAGCATTCTATTCCCCATAGATTAAATAAAAATGAGATCTGAATTCCTCATCTCCACACAAATCCTCCGTTATTCACATGCGACTATAATCGTCCCTATAGAAACAATCTCAGAAATTTGAAAGTTAAAGTTTTATAGATTTTCTTAAAGCGAGATTGATGTGAATTATTTTTTAAATACAACATTTAGCTGAATGTCACTATAGAATTCCTTCATTTCATCACATCTTTCTGCCAGCTGAGAAAGGTCTCCTTCATCCTTCTAAATTGGATCCTATAATAAATGTGCAATCTTGACTTGAGACAGGTTTATTACACACTCGAACCCCCAGCAGTAAGCTTATAATTAAGTAGTAATATGAATACAGTGAGTTTGGGCATGTGTTCCAATAAAGTGCAAAGATTTGAAAAGAGCTGAGTGTGGGTGATGGAAGGATTTTTCCATTTATTAAAGTGTTTGCTGTGATATTTCAGCCCAGCTACCTCCTACAGGTACATCTCTATTCTTCATTCCTTTTTCTGACATCATCAGGCTGAATTGTCAAATTCACCAAAATAAATCTTAGGTTCCTTCTGCTAATATATTTTTCAACTGCAGGACTATAAAAAAAAGCTCTGAAAAATAGTCCAAAGAAGTTAAAGTGCTGCCATTGCCAAGCCAAGAAGACCAGGTGGCAAAAGAGACGCCAGAATCAGACAGAACTCAGCAAATCACTAGGAGGGTCTACGATATCTCACCTACCTCACTGGGTAAACCCCTGCTCATCCCCTAGGGAAGGACAGGGGGAAGCAAACATTCCCAATTTCCTTTAGTCATGATCAATACTAGCACAGCATCATCCCTGTGCCATCTTACCTGGCACCATAGGCACGATGCCAGTGATTGCCAAGTACATATGATCTCATGGGTTCCAAAGATGCTTTTAAAGAAATACAAAGTAACTCAGCAGGGAGAGAAATTTCATCTGGGTTCAGCTGTCTGGGAGTTTACTGATGTCTTAAGTGACAAGCATCCCTGGGAAAATGTGGGGCTGAATGGAAGTATTCTTGAGGATTGTGAATGGTGTTTGCCTTTTTGACAAACACCAACATTACTGGAGAACCAACATGACCCTCCACCATCTTCCTCATGATGGCGCTGCCCACCAGTTTCTCAAACTCCTTCCAGCATGATTGAGTCATGAGTGTTAGACCACACAGAGATCTGTTTTACCAAGGAGAAGACTGGGATAGTGAAAGAGGAGGAACTAGGGAAACAATGTAAAGCTTTCTTTACTTAAAGCAAACCTTGGCTCAGCCTCTTGTATTTCAAGAATTGTGAGAATGACAATTTATCCCAGCAACAGTGGGCTAAACAGGCGTGTTGATGGAGTTCACCGTTCATCTCTGAAATCCTGTTTTAAAGACAAGCACCTATTGAACATGAGTTCAGACCTATTCTTTAGAAGTCCTTCCTGCTCATATCAGATCTAAAATTACTAAGGAAATGCCCCACACTGAGAATTTGAAGCTGATTTGTGTCTCGAACTAGAAGAGGAGGAAATTTTGGTTCATGTTGAGCAGGTCACTCAACAAGACACAAGGACTACGACTGAAGTTCAAAGATGCAGGTTGATTTGCAAGAAGCTGTTATACCATGTTCCCCAAGCCAAGGTGGCAAGAGAGACACAGCAGTGTCTGTTACAACCTTTTATAGGATAAAATCATCACTGGCCTCTATTGTGAGGCAAGCAAGCAGGTGGGACATATTCCCTTAACTTCAAGTCATATTCCCATGTTCCCATAATGGTCGGACACATTCCCATAACTGCAGGACATGTTCCCATAACTACGGTTTCCAATGACGCTGGTGTCCATCATCCATCAGGTGGACAAGACAGTTGTCAGGAACAACCAGGAATAAGGGGAGGTAGAAAGAGGATGTCAGACCAGAAAGAGAGAGGACGCTAGTCTCATTGTGGAGGTTTTAAACAAAATGGAGTCACTTTGGCTAATCTGTTCCCCAACAGTTCAGATGGTGCCCAGTTTGAGAATGTTTCTGCTGTGGTTTTAGAAACCACATCTACGAAGGCCAGCTACAGGGCTGAGTTCTCTGCAGCAAGGAGGCTGTGGGGCAGAGGAGACACGTCCGCAGAGGGAGAAGGATTCCTACGTCACAGCAAAGCAGTGCCAAGCTCTCTTGGACCTAAGCAAACAGCAATCTCTGGCTGATGCAGAAGATACGGTTGAGCAAGGACACAAAGCACGGTGCAGCGTGTCTCCTTTCCTCGAAGCAGGAATAGCTACAAATAGAAGAGAGTGATAATAGGCAGGCGGGACTATGATATTATATGCTTTTAAAAATTGGAACAGTAGGGAGTTGATAACTTCCACGTAAATGTGACAAGAACCGAAAGCACAATAGGATCTAAATTCATCCAGCTGCCACGCTCAGAACTCCCCTGATGAAATGAGCCGCTGACAAAGGACACGTTTTCCCACCATCTCCTCTTGTTTTCTTCTCTGGGCATTCTCGCCAGCAACATCTTAACTGACTGGGGCTGTCGCAGGCTACCCCCGACCCCACCCTGCTGGGGGGCGGGGAGGGACTTGCGAAGTCGTGTATTTCAACGATCGGGATCGGTGCTGTTCATGTAGATAGCAAGTTCTTAATAGAATCTGGGAAGATGTTCTTTGGCAGAAAATGATTCCGTGGACATTTTTCATGATGATAGATGCGGTATTACAGCCGTTACAGAAAATTCCAAGCTGCGTTGCGGCTTTGTCACTCGTGTTATAAATCACTCGCTCGTATATTAAAGTCTGTGGAAAGTCACGGAAGGGAGGGGGAACCTTCAGCTCCTATTTGCAGACTTGGTATAATGTGGGATTATTCCGAAAGGTTCAAGGCAGCTTGGGGAAGGTGTACGCCATGCTGCCATTGGGCGCACACCACCTCCCATTGCTGCTGAGATGGGGGAGCATCTGGGGAGCGCAGAAGGGGGCACATCTGGGGAGCATGGAAGGTAAAGGAGGTGCGTCTGAGAGCAGCCCACCTGCAGCGCCCACTGGCAATGGGGTGCATTAAGAATTCAGAAAGCACAGACTTGAGCAATCACTCCTTGTACCACCTGTGCTCTGGCGTCCGGCACGAGATGTCTGTCTGTTGGTCCGTCTATCTGTCTGCCTCTGCGACGAGCTGGAATGCATGACCAGGGGCTTGTTTTAGCTCCAGCTGAGAGGACCCAGTCTAGGGTGCTCCAAAGGGCAGGGTGCACTCTCCCCAGAGACCAGCTGGGATTTGGGACATTGCAAGCACAAAACCAACTGTAGCAGAAAGGATGGGGAGACGCCAGGACCGGGGAGGGGGTTAGCGCCACTTCTGTTCTCTGTTCAGCAAATAGCACAGCTCATGGACCTGCTTGTCGTCCCATCCCAGGCCCAAGGGATGTGGTCACAGGATCTGGTGCCATTTGGCGCAGGGCAGAGGTAGGTGCGGTCTTGGCAGAGAGAGCCACGCAGTCTCCGGCCGCGCCTCCATCCCGTGTGCTCTGGGGAGACGGGGCTGTCGCTGGGGTCCCATGGCCACGTCTGGAGACAGGGCTTTATTATTGCAGCTGCGGGGCGTTGAGTTCACTGGCTGGCCCCCATGGGCAGAGTCCAGCGACAGGTTAGTCCCCTGCAGTGCTTGGCACCAGCGCCACACCCAGCCACGCCCGGCAGACCCCTGTGGTCAGTGGCCAGGCAGATGCCCCAGGAGGACACCAGGGCGGGAACCTCTCTCAGGACTTGTGGGGGAGCGGAGTCCCAGCCTCATAGACACTGAGTCTCGGCCAACGGCACTGCACTCCCACGCGGGGAAGCACCCGCGCTTGACAGCCGGATGCAGGGGCTCCGAGAGAACGTGAGCAGCACGGGAGGAAGGGGTGGTCTCTGCTCCACACAGGCGTCTTCCTCCTGCAGGGAGGCAAGCGACATGGTGATGGGCCAGGGCTCACATTCAGCTGCCAGGGGAAGTGTCCCTGTCATGTCCTAATGCAGCCTCAGAAGATGGGAACAATGGAGGAAGACTCCTGAGAGTGA
>PVHY01034143.1:0-10641 GCA_004024945.1 Uropsilus gracilis | reverse complement strand
CTGCCAGTTCCAGTATGGTGGAGAACTATTAATGGAACCAATCAGGAGCAAAAAGATTACGTCTGATTTTATTAGTCAAGAATATGTCGCTGAAGTCTTGATTTTACACTTTCAAGAAGTTAATGGATATCATGATTTTAAAAGACATCCAGAAACAGAACTCTGTGAGATGTTCTCTTTACTACATTCAGTTATAAGCCAAATCTTAAGGATTTCTCAATAACATCTAATTAGTAATATTCTTCTTTATTACAATGAGAGGATCAGATTGTCAGGCATGTTTGGAATTTTTGCTCTTTTTAAAGAGTTCATATTTGCATGCCTGGATGGTGTAACATCCTTTATAATGTGCCTATCATTTTTTGTATTCCATGGGTGATGAATCATCAAGCTCAAAAAAATTAACCATTTAGAAGTCAGTATAAGAAGTCTTGGTGAAAGGCCCAGTTTATTCTGAGAGATCACCCTGATGAGATTTCACACCCTGTTGGTGTGAGAGCTTGACAGGTCAAAAATTTAAGACTGATGACCACAAAGACCTCTTTCACATGTAGCTTTGACAGATGATGGTAATGGCAGTCATCAGTCTTAATGAAGACAGTTACAATGTAAATACCCACAGACACAGTTCCAGGTAGGAAAGTTTTTTTCCACCTAATGTCCATAGAAAACCTGTGACATATAGTCATCCCACTGAAGCAACTAGATTTAGCAAAATTTGATTTGAATTCCAGTTTTTGATATAGAGCTTCACTGATGATTCTGAAGTAGCATAAAACTTGATAGTAGTATAGACTCTTGGCGTGATCGTCCTGACAATACAGAGATAGTAACAGATTTTTTTCATTTTGTGAAGATCTGACAAATTGAAGCCTGAACAAGGAAGCACTGATGACCTGAAATGATTTGCTTCTGGTATTAGTAAACAGAAATCTAGTAGTAGATATTTTTTTCAGATTCAAAATGATAGTCCTCAGTTAATCATTAAGATTTTCCTGAGGAATTAACTTTTTTTCTCTAATGACAAGATTTAATTCCTGAGTACTCTCTTCTAGATTTAGTCTGGACTGAAATAATGGGTAAGTCTTTGTCCAACCGAACTTTTATATAAGTCTGTTTACTTGGCCAAAAAAACACGAGTCTCTTTATTACATACTTCATTTCAAAAGCCCAGAATTCAAATGTCAGTAAGTGATAATTCCACATATGCGTTGTTTTTCACATAACCTCCTACCTGTCCATCCTGTTTAAGTGGGGAAGAGCAAGTAATAAGTTAGGCTCTTGGATGGTTATATTGCAAAACATGAACAGGTTATTAATTCTTGTACCCATGGCGTTCTGGAGACTCTCCCTTTTTTCTGTATCTGTAGGGGTGGTTTCGGGGTTTGTACCAATCTCCTTTAGAGTATCCTCTATTATGATAGTGTGTTTTCTGGTCATGACTATAAAAGTAACGATGCTGGTTATAGTATTTGTTGTGGTCTCTATAGTCGTTTTCTTTTATATTGTTTTCTTCTGCAACAACAGCATTTACATCTTGTCCAAAAAGGGAAGTACCATCAAAGGGCAAGTGAGAGATCTTCTCCTGGGTTTTCTTAGTGAGAGATGTAAGTCGGAGCCAGGCTTGCCTTCTGTAGTCTACTGCCATTGCCATAACTCTGACTACAGAGTCCATTATGTCCCTAGTAGTACAAAGCTGCCAAAGGCCTGCATCCATACCATCAGCTATTATACACCTTGCTTTTCCACGGTCAAACTCTGGGTCATGGACCAGATCCTCCATATCTTCCCAGAGTTTACGCTGATACTGAGTCATATAGGCCATGTAGCTAGCAGCTCGAGCTGCAATAGAAGCAGCATGATAGAATCTACAACCCATAACCTCCATTTCTTTTGAGGTAGAATCTAGTGGGGATGTTGTGCTTCCTCTTCTGCTGTGTTCTAATGCTTCTACAATGGGACCCTCAGCTGGTGGATTTGGCTGGAAAGGAGAGGTGTCCTTGGCCACAGGATACACCCTATGTCCCATGAAAGAAGAAGGATGACAATCAGCAGGATCTTTAAAAACTTCAGTGGTAGCAATTCTCAAAAGCGGATGCAATGGAGGAACCAAACGTTTCTTAGAGGTCACATAGTCAGGTTTACCTTCACAAGGTTCTGCTTCAGATTGTAATGTTACTCTCTTTATAACACCTCTTTGTTCCATTCTCTTCAAAAGACCTGTGAAACTAGATTGACTGGGATCAGTCGGTTGGCCTTTGTCATCAACTGAGGGGGACTTGCAGTCAGTTTCTTCTTCAACTGTGGATAAATTTTCTTCTTTGGAGGTAGAAATGTCCCAAGGAACTGATGAGTTCTCACTTAGTCTCGAATGATGAAATCTAAAACAACTCCTGGACTGAAGATCACGTATCACTCGGGACATCTCTGCTACTTGTGTCTGGAGATAGAGGATGGCATCTTGTCCATGCTGTGAAGCTGAAGACTCTACAGGTAAATCCTCCTTGACCTCTGAAGAGGTCAAAGATTCTTGGGGAACCAGAACTGGAGATGAAGGCAGAGTCTGATAAGTACGTGATGGTTTAAGTGTCTCTGTCTCACAGGTTTTAATATCTGAATTATTTTGATCATTTTTCTGGTTCTCCAATGTGTTCTCAACAGAAGGAGGTTGAGAAACTATTCTTTGTGGACTGTTGGTGCAACTCCCAGAGGAGGAGCTGCTGTCTCCAATGAGAAGAGGAACACTGCAGCTAGAGCACATTTCTGGGCGATGATTCTCAGAGGATGGCACCTTAGACTCAGGCATTCTCTGGGTTATCCACATGAACAAGAAAACCAAGGAAGAAAAAAAATATGCTTTTTAATATATTAACTTTTAAGTGCAGAGATGCATGTCCAGTAAGTAGAACCCAATTTTTAAATCATAATTAACAATATAAGATGCAATCCACCACAGGTCTTCGAGGGGAATATAGAAGTCAAATCCACAAGCTTCACTACTCCCACAGTCCCAATACCAGTTACTGGTATTAATCTGGCACTCTGAAAAGAGTGACTATTAGTCTAATTCAAATGGTGCCATCCTAGTCTACTGCTTGGTACCACACCAGGATAAGAATAGGTGGTGAGCCCACTGTTGATGACAATTAAAATAAATCCCAGTCAACATACATAAATAAACAAACAGAAGCTAGTAATAGTAGAGAGAACTTGGGGGGAAATTCCAATGAAAAGAAAAAAAAGTTTTAGAAAGTCACCCACCACAGAGTCATTTTTAAGTCCTTTAAAAAAAAACCAGTAAACAAAAAAACTCTCATTCACTCTCTAGAAATAACAAAACTTCCTGGTTGTAGAGTCCTACTTTTTCATTTGTAGCTTTCAATTCACATATGTATCTTTTACCTCATTTCATCCTCACAACAACCCTGTGAGGTAGGTTATTATTCTTCTTTGATTAAAAAAAACTGAAGTTAGAAGACTATTAAATTTATCCAGTCAAAGAATTAGCATGCAATAAGACAGAGATTAAATCCTAGGTAATTTTGACTGCAAATACAAGTTTCAAGCTCTTCACATAGCAAGAAGCTTTCTGGCACCCTGACTAAGAACCAGGACTCGTCTAACCCATGAACAAAATAGTCTATTAACACAAATTTGGGCTAAGACAAACGAAAGACAAGATTGCCAGAAACAGCTCAGATAATATGGTACTCAGACTAAGGGAAATATTGGTTTAAGGGTCAGGGTCACAACCAATAAATCACAGCAAGAAATAACCCCAAAAATGTAGTGGACAGATGAAGTTAAAAGGAATGATAACTAAAGTAGTGTATCACCTAAACCATTCTTGACCTTCTATTTTCTAAAGGATCTTGATAAATCCTTTTTCCAAGATAAAACAAATTTTCTGGAATCACATGGTTCTGGAAGAAAAGGATCCAGTTTTATAAGGCACCTAAGAAAAGATGGGAAAGGAGCAGGGGCACGAGGAGTCAAAAAGCTTACAATTTTTATTTCATTTTCTTTTTATCAGATATTATTTTCAGGGCTTGGAACTTTCTTGTCAAGTTACCCATTAACATACTCACTGAAAATAGAGGAATAAAACTTGAAATAAGAGATGTTCTGGGAAAAGAGCTACCCAAACTACCTCTCATGGTCAATTCCAACAAAAAAGGGTCATTATTTGAAGTGCTATAGCTCCTAAAGACAGTTGTCATTAATTTATCAACTCTCTTTAGAAAATATCTCTTAAATGGCAGAAGTAAAGAAATGCAAATCAAATATAATGTACTTACATCACTGTGAGAGGTGCTAGGCTCTTCATCATCGCTGCTGACCAGATCAATGTACTCAAGGACAGGTCTTAATGGTCCTTCCTATGAGAGAATTGAGCAAATTAACAAATTAAAAACAGTCAATCAAACTAAACTAATGCTTATAATACTTTTTTTTGTTAGATTGGCAAGAATTTCTCTGAAAAGAAAGTCTTACAGACATTAATCAGAATAAATGCAGAGGAAAATTATTCAGAGTACAGTTAATTTCTCACTTAACACTGTTGTTAGGTACTTGGAAACTGACTTTAAGTGAAATGATGTTTAACAAAAACTGGTCCTCCAATAAACAACTTCATTCCAGGTCAGAAAGACTTTGAAAGAAATGACACTATTTGAGAACCCGCTGTACATGACAAGACTAAAAAGGAAGAGCCTAAATCATGGTAGAGTATTAGGATTGTTCACTCTTTGGGAAAAGATAAATTAATATGAAGCAGTACTATAGAGACACAGGTATTATGAGCCAATGCTTTTCAGATGGCACAGAAGATCAACTGTTTGTTAGATACTCAAGTTCCAAAGCATGAAGCTTCTTGACTAACAGCTGTATCTCCTGCTCCTGTCATCAAACATTAAACTCGATTCTTCTCCCTTTTTTCTTCCAGCCACACCAATTTCATCAGACTAGGCCTTGAACACTAGGCTTAATTAAAACCTAGATTTTACTTATTAGAAAAGAGGGAATGAATAAATGTTAAGATGAAAATTATATGAGAACTATGCCTTAAATAATCACAGATATTATGAAGAGTTGGAAAAGAAGATAATTAGCCTAGATACACAATAATGTAAAACTAAAATAGCGGTAACAGCAAAGAGGATTCCGGGGTTGCATATAGAAGAGTATATACCAGTATTTTTAAAAATTGGCTATAAAAACAAAACCTCGACAATAACAAGGAGTCAAACTGATGCCTAAAGTTTCAAGTTTGGTTGACTGGACACAGTCTAATGTTACCGGTAAGATCTGGAATACAGGAAAAAATGGCTGATATTCTTTTGTATATGATGGGTTGATAAGCCACAGTTCAAAAGAGGTTATCTGGTATACAGCTGGAAATGCAGGTCTATAAGGTGAATGTATGAAAAAATTGAAATTGAGAGATTTGGGAGCTGTTTCCCTACCTAGAGAATCATTAAATTCTAGAACTATATTGAAAGTATACACTGCCAAGGTAGAAGAAAAAAGGAGATTTAAGAAAGCTCTGAAGGAAATGCTGGTATTTTACTATTCAAAAAGAGTTAAATACGTTACCAGAGATCACAGCACTATCAGGAAGACCAAAAAAAAAAAAATTCAAACCTATTGAAACCTCAATGAAAAGCTGTCCACCAAATACAAACATGAATATTGGACAACAAGAAAATGACAGTGAATTTGTCAATTCACTGTCAATTGTTAAATGTCCTAAGTAACTTTCACGAAACAGTGGGGTAACTAAAAATGAGACGATAAAGATCACAGTAAAAATTATCCTTCAATCAAGAGAATGTTGAAAACAAGAGAAAAGAATACTGAAGAACATGGGTGAGGATAAGATTTCTTAGGGTGGATAAAACTGCTACATAAAAACAAAGTGAAATATTAAGCGGAAAAACTAACAGAAAGGGTCCAGAGTCAGGACAGAGAAGTAAAAATCTAATTAAAGGTTTTCCTCCTGAGAAAAGGTATCCAACTGCAAACATAGCTGTCTCTCCCCTCAGTTACTTCTGTCCAAGTAGAAATTGTTAACTTTGAAGGTAAGAGCAAAACTTCTAGGGGATCATGTAATAAAATAATTAAGATTCACGATTTCTGGTAAGCTGTAAAAATGGAAGTTTAAAAAAAAAGACAGTTATACTCTAATGTATGGTCAATGGAGAATTCCTTACCTCAAGATCAAAACTTATCAACTGGTATTAAAATAATTAAAATAATGGCCAGTTCAAAATCAAATAAAAATTTAATAGTTTTTCTTGTTCTTCAAGAAACGTGACTTAGGAACCTTTGTTACATGCCCTTAGAAATAACACAAGAAAATCCTCAAAATACCAGAAATATTCAGAAGTAGAGGCAGATATTCCATGGACAGGTAAAGGTGATGGAAAAAGGTAAAGTGGCACAAACTGAAAAGTAGAATGGGTAGGAAAAAGCAGAATCAAGAAAATGGCCACACATAAATTATTAAAGAGTTGATACAGAAATAGTAGGATAAGGAAGAAATATTGATAAAAGATCATCAGAAATATACTACTTATCAGAGTGGACCTATGGACTGACGTGCAACCATTTTTGAAATACTAAAGACAACTTCATAGATTCACACTAATTAAAAGAAAAAAATCAGGAGATACAAAAGTGGAAAAGCAGAAGTTATTTAGAATATTTGTTCATTCACTCTAGAAATTGCTGAGTTAGAGGTGACAGTAGGATAAGATAATAAGTGACTGAGACTAACAAAAAAAAAGGCTAGAGACTGAATGGAAAGATAAGGAAAATTATGCTAAAAGAAAATTGGCTAATAAACAAAAACACCACATTTCAGCTAATTTTCACACTGAACATGGAAAAACTTGCACCGTAAGGAGCTTAAGGAATCCAAACATTTTTGTACGCACTAATTTTACTGATTATCTTTGTCACTGAACCCTATAAGGCAATGTATTAACCTTTTAATGTACTTCATTTACTCCTAACAATAAATTTATATAATAATGTAACTATTACTATTACCTCTTATAAAAAAGGGGAAAAATCAAGAGATAAACTTGGTTCTCTCAAACATAATTGTCTAGGTGGCCACCATTAAGCTTTGAGTATATATTCAATTTTCACATCAATGTTTACTAACTAAAGTTCTGAGATAAGATACTTTCTCTTCCTTCATTATGAGAAAAGGACCACCTACTATAGTCCAAGCTCTGAATAGCTCATGATACAGAACAAAAACTATGTACTATTAATTCCCCCAAAGAAGGTTTAGAATACAAATTATCAAGAAAAAAATAACAAGTTTATAATACTACTTATATCCTTATGTAGAGACACACATGGTGCTCCAGTTCATTCATTCGTTTATCTACTATTTTGGGTGCTCCAATTTAAAAGTTATTAATTAGTATTTGTTCTATCCACCAACTAGCAAACTAGCTTTCTCATCAAAATGAAAGAACTGAAAGGCAAATTATCTAAGAGCAAGAACATAAGTACAACCAAACAGCTTAGGAACAGAGTTGAATTAATTCTGCTTAAAAAAACAAAAGTAGGCCAGGTGCGGTGGCATGTCCCAGCTACTTGGGAGGCAGAGGTTAGGAATCACTTGAGTCCTCGGGTTCGAGACTACCCCAGGCAACACAGCGAGACTTAGCCTCAAAAAAGTACCTGGGCATGGTGGCACGTGCCTGTAATCCCAGTTGCCTGGGAGGCTGAGGCTAAGGATCACTTAAGTCCGTGGGTTTGGGGCTACCCTTGGCAACACAGTGAGACCTAGTCTCTAAAAAAAAAAACAAAAAAAAAAAAAATTAATGAACACTAAAGTGCTCGTTTCTGTTATCAGAAAACTGATAGGCATAAAAAGACAAAACACCAATTTTCCTACTAATTGTAAAGTGATATCAATATACTGAACACAAAAAGTAGGTTTTTTTAGTCTAAAAGAATATTTTAAATACAGATGCAAAAATCAAATCTAAAACTTTAAGTAACAATATGTTTTGTTTTCCTCCCCATCTAGGTAAGTTAGGGAGGAACAAAGTTAACTTCTATCATTCTGGCCACTCCAAAAATTTCAAATGATTCCAAACAATAAGTTCACAGCTCAAAATTCAAAATATAGCCCATCCTTCCCTTTCTCACTTAAAAAATATTATTATCCTCCAGAACTACACATAAATTTGCTTTCTCATTTTAAAGCCTTTCCTTCTTTACAAAATGCTTTTTAAACACATAAAGATACTAAATGCTCCTTATGCAAAAGGAATCAACTGCAAAACCCTACATTTTTTTATACTGCTACATTTTACAGAAAAACCTTCTACTTAGTACTATTAAGTATTTACATAATTCACACTTCCTATTTCATCGACTGTATTGGAATATTCACATTTGTGGTTAGGATATATTCCAATTAATCTTTGTAGTTGTAAAATAATTCATGACTTTACACACACTATGAGTTCCAACATTCTTGTTGAGTTACAACCCAAAGACAAAGAGCCAAAAGATATCTCATATTTTGCCCATGACCCTTGTAGTAAACTAAAGTATTAACTCTTAACTTACGGGTTCCTGAAATTTATGAAACTATCTGATTTCCTTTACTTTTTCACCTGTTCAGTAATTCTACATTACACCAATAATTTTGGTTGAAACCTAAATCTCCTCTTTGTCAAAACAGGGTAACTCAGTTCTTTCTATACTCTGTAATTAGAGTATTTTATCAGTTATATGTTAGAAAATTTGGGGCATAAATTAAATATTTCCAGCTTTTAAAAAAGATAAAAGATGGAGGCTGAATAAGGAATCTCATTACTAAACAAAAGGTCTAAATGAAGTTTTGTGATGGTAACAATCTAGTAAGTGTTGTTTACACAGGTGTAATGGCTTGACCAAATTCAAACAGTACACTTGTGAACTATGAACTTCTCTGTATGTATGTTATAATTCAATAAAATATAAGTGAAAGAGCTCAGTTTTGCAGCTTCACATCCATATTATTCCTTTCCTTCAACAAGTTCTGTTTAATTTCAGGCTCTACATTTTGCAAACCACAGAAAGACTGCTGTGCCACCATATGAATTAAAGATGGGAAAATAAATTAAAACAAACTAAGAAATTCAAACAAGAGTAATCAAGAAATGACTCCATAATGTTCTTTTAATGACGCAAAGAAATTTTAGATAGAGCACTATTTATTATCTTTATCGGATGAAAATTATCTGATGGGGTCTAATGTAAGATTGGGTTACAGAAGGCAGAAGATTCTGTTTCTCAGTGCTAGTTTTTAAGTAGAATTTTAAAGGCATTAACTATTTTTAAGTGTTATCATTAAAAGTAGAAGCACTGTTTTTAATAGGCTTCTCCTAGCACTAAAAATGAATTGAGATACATAAAATTCAATTCACTGAACTATCAAATCTTAGAATACTTACAAAAAGGTATAAATGCAAAATATTATATCAAAGTGCATGCCTAATACATCAGTATATGTTTTTATCCCTGATGCAAAGATATAACAGACATTTAAAACAAATTTAGAGTATTTCTAGATTTCATCTTAAAATATTACCTAATATTATTCAAATCCACAGAATAATTCATTACAGGATACAAAAAGGGGCATATTTCAAATCTGGTTGCTAGGATTTCTTCTATGATTCTCAAAGGCCCACAATTCACAAAGAGAGTCATTTTCACCTTTATTTGCAGAAAACATCATGATAAACAATCCCCAATCAGAAAAAATGAAACTTCTGTCCTAGAGATTCATGCTTCAGTCCACAGCAAAGAAGGGGCAGGGAACAATTACTCTACTCACCATGCCCAAATTCTTTAAGAATTTAAATGAAAAGTACAGAATAATACATGCACCGGTAATGGCAAAGAGAATGATGTTGTGAAACCCCTACATAAACCAAAAAACAAAATACAACAATAGATCAACACAATGACCACAATGTCTGGATACAGAGAGGATTTTGTTTAATGAATAGTTTGAAATAATTGTTCAACAAACACAAATACACATCAGACAATGATTACCATGAAAGAAAAAAGAGTTCTAGCTCAAATTCCAACTATCTACAGTATTCAAAATCAGCAGGTTTAAGTATTCTCCAGTTAATTAAATTACTACAAACATGATCCCAAATCATGCCATACCCTTTTCATTCAATTTTTTTTTCTTTTTTTACAAAGTTATGTTCAAAGATTCTTGGATCCTTGGCACATATGCCAAAAAGATTCTGAGGCCCCACACTAAAACTTCAAATTGAGTAGGTTTGGAGTGAAGCTCAGGAATTTGTACACTTACACTTCTAATACCTGAAAAGTACTATACCAAAAGAATAAACCCAGAAAAACACAGAAGGTTCTTGCTGATACAGGCATCCTCACTATGAACACCAATCCCTGTATTATGCTGTAAAGTGTTGATGTCAGTGGTTACTCCTCCTGCAGGTTGTCAGCTTTGTTTGAAGCTACATAAAGCTGAGACTTCAAGGTGTGCAACCCGTACTGTCTTCAACCTTCTTCCTTAGCCTGCCTTCCTTTTTGCCTTTCTGCCATCTTTTGAAAGACACTCTGGTCCCATTTCAAAACACA
>PVHY01034142.1:0-10641 GCA_004024945.1 Uropsilus gracilis | reverse complement strand
AGACTCCTGCCCCCATCCTAGGAAAGACTGTGGGTGAGAGTTCCCGACGAGAGTTCCACCCACCCCAGCAACACAACCATCCATCACCACTTGGTGCCCACTACTGCTGTGGTACACTGCTGGTGACTGTGTGCTGAGTCACCACCATTCCCTACTCCCCATGCACATGTGGCCAGGCGGGGTCAGCAGTTTCCCCTACCCACACAGGGCAGCGCACCTCCCCTACATGGATCATCCTATCACCCGCGCAGCTCACCGTAATGTCCGCATCTCCTTGCTGTCAAGCCAGGCTGAAACTCCATCTGCTGCGTCATGTAGATGTGGCAGGAGAAAAGGGGCGATCATACAGAGGACACAGGTGGTGGGGCTAGCTGGTAGCCACGGGACCGTGACCCTAGGCCCATAGGACGACACCTACACGAAGTCATGCCCCCAAGATAAGCAGAGGTGGGAAGGTGACTGCCACACAGCAGCGAGCGTACAGCATCAGCAACAAGGAGGAGAGAGGACCATGTCCTGAAGGAAAGAGCAAGATGAGTGACCCGGATGAAGTGTCAAGAAGTGGAAACAGGTAACATCTGACGGAAAGTTCAAAGTAATGTTTTAAAAAGATGCTCCTAGACCTGGAAGGATAATAGATGAATTCGCTGTTTTAAGCTTCCTTAAGATCCAAGTGGAAAGCTGGACAAGGTGGCGCATGCCTGTAATCCAAGCACTGGGAGGCAAGAGGCCAGGGATTGCTTGAGTTCATGGATTCGAGACTAACCCGGGCAACATAGTAAGACCTGGTCTCGAAAAAGCATTTTTTTGAGAAAAAAAAAAAGGTTGTTTTCCCTAGTCTAAGGGAGAAAACAATCACACTAAGCCCAGAATATTCCAAATCAGAGCAACCCAAAGAGATTCACCCACAGCACATTATAATTAAGGTGGCACAGAGGTCTTAATGGCGAGGAGAGGATCTTAAATGCAGTAAAGAAAAACAGCTTGCCACACACAAGGGAAAGCATATAAAGCTATCAGTAGATTTTCAACAGAAACTGCAGAGGTCAGAAAGTTTGTCATGAAATACTCAAAGTACTGAAAGGCAAATACTTAACCTGAGAAAAATGTCTTTAGCCAGCAAAGTTAAGCTTCAGAGTTGGAGGGATGAAGCGTTTTCCAGATAGCAAAATGCTAAGTGAGATCATGTGGTCTTGCAAGAGATGACTTTAAACTGAAAAGAGGTTGACAATAATAAGGCATATGAAAGGGGAAAAAAATCCCAGAGAAAAAGTAATTATACAGTAAAAATAGTGGATCAATCACTTAGAAAATAAGGCTGAGATTAAAGGACAGTATTTGCAAACAAACAAACTAAAATTGCAATAAAGATTATACAAAAATGGTAATAAAAGACAAAGATGGACACTATACCATGAAAAACTGGTCAATAGATCCAGAAGACAAAGTAATCATAGATACACATGCATTCAACATGGGAGCGCCAAAAAGCACAATGCAATTATTAACAGATTTAAAAGCAGGGAGTCACCACAATACAGTAATCAAAGGGATTCTAATGCCTCATTCACACCAATGGATATATTTTCCATACAGAAAATTTGAAAAGCAAACAATTGGGCTTAAATGACACATTAGACCAGTTGGGCCTCCTAGATGTATACAAACATTCAATCCAAAAGTTGCAGAATATACATTATTTTCAAGCACTCATGCAACATTCTTAATACTTGATCATATTCTGGGACAAAATAGACTTTTAGCAAATTTAAGATGTTTGAAATCATGCTAAGCATTTCTCCGACCAAATCAGTGTAAAGTTAGAAATCAACCACAAGAACAAATCTAGAAAAATCACAAATACATGAAGATGAAATATCGTGCTGCTGAAAACTACTGGGTCAATGGAGAAAATCAAAGTAAAATTAAAAATAACTGGAAAGAAATGAAAATGAAAACACTAAATACCAAAACCTCTCAGATGCACTCAAAGAAACCCTAAGAAGGAAGTTTATAGCAATGGAAGCGTATCTCAAAAGAAAGAGAGAAAAAGTTTCAAATGAACAGTCTAGCTTTCCATCTAATGGATCTATAAAAGGAAAATAAAGCCCAAATTTAGTAGAAAGAAGAAAATAATAAATATTAGAGAGAAAATAAATGAAATAGAGACCACAAAGATTGATGAAACTAAACAGCTGTTTCTTTGAGAAAATAAAATTGGAAAAATGGGGAAAGAAGAAATCAGAAATGGAAAAAGAAAAAATGAAAGAGAATTTAGAATGGATGCCACAGAAATGCAAAATATCATGAGACAACTATGAACATTTTTATGTCAACAAATTGGACTACTTGGAAAAAACAATTCCTTAGCAGCATAGCACCTTTCAATACTGAATTATGAAAAATGAAAAAATCTTAACAGTCTGATTATAAGTGAGGAAACTGAAACCATAAAACTTTCCTGAAAATGCAAGCCCAAGACCAAATGGCTTCACTGCTGAATTTTATTGAGTTCAAAGATTTAACCATCATCTATCTCAAATTAATCCAGAAGATTGAAGAGAATATTCCTGACTCTTCTTACCAGGCCAGCATTACCCTGATACCAATCCAGACAATTACATTGCAAAGAAAAAGAATTACAAGCCAGTATTTCTGATGAATATAGATATGATTTTAATTCCTTGACAAAAACTAACAAGTAGAATTCAACAAGATGCTAAAAGGATCATATACCATGGTTAAATGGGATTTATTCCAGGAATGCAGGACTTGTGTATTAAGTAATCATTGTCATATATCACATCAACAAAATGAAAAATACAAATGATTATTTCTATAAAGAAGTTTTTGATAACAATCAGCATCCATTTGTGATAAAATTCTCATTAAAATGAGCTAAAAGTAATATATCTAAACATAATAAAGTCCATATGTGGCAAAGTCATAACTAACATCCTACTCATTTGTGAAAATTAAAAACTTTTTTTAAAGGTCAGGAACAAAATAAGGTTGTCCATTCTCATTACCATTATTTAACATGGTGTTAAAAATTATAGCCAGAGCAATTAGGTAAGATAAAGAAATAAAATTTGTCTAAACTGGAAAGGAAGCAGTAAAACTATCACTATTTGCAGATATCATGATATTATACAAAGAAATCTCAAAGACTCCACTCAAAAACTATTATAATAATTATGAACACAGTAAAGTGATAGGCTACAAAATCAATATATAAAAATCTGCTGCATTTCTATATGCATATAATGAACTAACAGGAAGATAAAATAAGAAAATAATAGCATTTATGATCACTTTATCAAAAAAGTAAAACACCTCAGAATAAATTTGACCAAGGAAGTGAAGATCTGTACACTGAAAACTATAAAACACTATTAAAGAGGTCGAACTATAAAACACTATTAAAGAGGTTGAAATTTCCATGAAATATCATGGAAAGATATTCCATGCGAATGTATTGAAAGAATTAGCATATTTAAAATGGCCATTTGAACCAAAAGCAATATACAGATTAAATAAGCTCTATTAAAATCCCAAGAGGATTCATCACAGAAATAGAACCTAAACCATAAAATTTCTAATCATAAAAGATATCTAATAACCAAAGCAATCTGAGAAAAAGAACAAAATTGAGGCATTATGATTCCCAACTTCAAGTTATACTACAAAACTAAAATAAACCAAACAGGCATTGGATAAAATGAATTTTAAGGCATTGAAATAAAATAGATCAATGAAATAGACTCAAGAGTCCAGAATAAATCCACACATTTGTGGACAACCAACTCATGGCAAAGGAGCTAGGCACACATTGAGAAAGGAAAATATCTTTAATAAATGATGTTGAGAAAATTGGACAACTAGAATGAAATTATAATACTATTTTACATCGTATACAGCATTTAACTTAAAGTAGTTAAAAGACTTAAATAGTTGAGACCTTAAAACAGAAGAAAATATATACAATAATTACTTCAACATTAGCCTTATATACATAAACAACCAACAAGCACGTGAAAAGCTGTTCTTCACCAGTTATCATTAGAGAAATGCAATTCAAAGTCACAGTGAATCATCACCTCATACCTGTGAAAATGGCTATTCTCAAAAAGACAAGAAACAGTAACTGCTAAAGAGAAATGTGGAGAATTAAAATGACCATGGAGTATAACAACATGAAGAGATTAAAACGAACATTTTAAAAATACTAAAAACAGGTAAATGGATTATAAGATTAATTTTATATAAAATTAGAGGTATGCACTTTGTGTTAGACATGATTACAGGTAAGTGAATTTGTAATTCACCAATATGGTACTAAATATTCACTCTGAGGGATACGATTTATATCATATGATATGGCAGCAAATATTTCAGTAGCTTGTGAGTTTTCACTTTACTTCACAATTGAGGACTCCATCATTTGAAACTGGAAATACCCTAAGATAAAATATGGGAGCTGATGGCTACCCAGACAGTTTCCTATTCTGAAGTAACTTACCATCAAGCCTTGCAGGTAAAACAATTATTTGCATTATGATTTTATTTAGAATTTTGATACAATGGTCATCCTTGCAAAACTTCTCTGTGAACAGTTGTAGAACTGAAAAAACACTCCACTCATATGGACACCCTGAAAGCATGCCATTTACCAAGGAAACGTTGACAGCAGCAGTGGATAAACATTTTCTTTGTGCAATCTAAAGTCAAACATACTTCTCTGAGCTAGTATCTCTCCATAATCAACACAGATATCTTTGTAGATAGATCTGTGATGGTAGTCACAAAACCAGTGCTCTTCTCTTCATACAATCCACCCTCTGATGTTACAAGCAGAATTGCTATGCACTATTTCTGAATTCTAGGACATACATACTAAAAAGCCCTCTCTTTTATTGGTGTATTAATAAACTGAATGCTTGAGCAAACTCAAGAAAGCCTAGAGAGAGTGGCTAATGGGCTAATGACAGACAATCATCACTATAAAAATAAAGCTGTTGTACATAGTTTAGGATTTCTCAATGTGGAGCATTTCTGTGTTAGTATCACCCGATGTCATGTTTATTTCCATACATTTAATGGCAGCACATTTATTCTTCAAGGGCATTTTAAAAAAACAAAACCAACAGTTATATAAAACCAAATATGACAAATGAGGTAAATGAGTCAAAAATTATTTTTTTCTGAAGGGGAATATAAAAATCAGCTTTATTTATAGAGTAGTCTGAATTGTTTTTCTTGTGTTCCCTTAACTGACTGTAAAGTCTATTGCAAAAGAGTTTTGTTGACACTATGAGTAATTACATATTTATTCAACAAGCACGTCGCCTTCTCGAATTTCAGCTTTGAAGAGGACGACATATTTGGCAAGACCTTACATTTTCTCAAAATGCTGTCCAACTTTGTAGTTACGCCTTTAAGCTAACGGGCTTATTTCAAAATAATTCTTTTTAGCTATAAAGAGAATTGACTGGTAATTGGGAATTAATACTGGGATTTTAATAAATGTATCCTCTACTCAATCAGTAAGTGTGTATCAGGGTACTACCAGGATCTCTGTAGGACTCAAAGCACCACTTAGGTATTTTTACTATTTAGCTTACCACATAAGGCTAGTAAATATTACATTATTAGAGGGCAAAATAAAGTAGTTGCTATTTTAATATAGATTTTAGTCATCATGTTATCATCACCTTGACTAAATCTTAGTCCACTATCGGTCCTCTCTCCCCAGCGTGGCCTAAATAACTAGAAGAACAACACCCATTCCTGATGTACTGACATTCAAATTGCTTGACTGAGATCCCATTCTGATGATATGGAACACATGCGATGAAAGATACGCTGAATCTACATACCACACAGATTAGGCCCAGAAAACTGAGAACAGGAAATAATTCTTCTGGTTGAGTCTTTGTGAGAGAAAACATAATTGTGAGATGAAAAAATGAAAATAATATTTCTTCCTCACTAGAATGCTTACTAATGTGTATGAACTACGTATTTCTGGATTTTTGTATTCATATTTGCCTTGTTCTGAAGAAGGATTGGAAGCAGGTAAGTAAAATAGAGAATATTTATTTTGCGAAAATAGAGACTATGTGTTTTGGGTTGACTTCCTACCCAAAACAGAAACTAGGATTTCATATGTTTTAGTAAAAGCATAATAAAAGTAGTTTAAATGTTTAAGCAACAGGTTCAAATACACCTTAACTTGCTAGAAAGGGGGCAATTTGAGACAATCGAGTCATTATTTAGCATACTTAATAACCAGAATAAATTATGTTGCTGTAGATTATTTTAACTAAATGTACCCATCAATTTAATTCAAAAGTTAGTGTAATTTGATTTTCCTTCTATTGACCTGATATTGACTGTGTTAATTATCTAAATTATAAAATTCTAGATTCAAGTCTATATTACCACATTTTAAACAAACTGATATCTTTTAAAATATAATTATATAAGGTCTTATAGCATATGTGGCTAGTTGTACACTCCACTATCCATTTTTTCTACCTCAACATATTAACCTGGTTATAACTGAGGTGAGAAAAGTATCCAACTCAAGGCTGCTTTTTTTTCCTCATTCTCCCACCAGCTAAGTGTGGCATTTGACATTGCTTGGCCAGTAAGCTATAAATGGACATCCCTGGGGAGGGCTTGCCTTTTTAAACAAAATAATAAATCTTTTGAAAGATGACATACTTGACCTTCATTCTTTCCACCTGCTCTTATTCCCCTCATACATAGGCTCCATGCAATCACTCACAATTTTTCTTCCCATCCCACCTCTGTTTCCTTCCTCATTATTTCTTAATTAACAGCAGTTTTTTGATTGTTTCCATTTTCTCGGAGCCATCAATGGTCAATGTAACCTTCCCGCTGTGATCTAAGGAAGCATCTAAAACTTGTCTGTTCATATGAAGTCCTTAATTGAGATCCTTCATATCTTCTCTGCACTGAGAGTAGCAGTTTTAGTAACTTTCTGCCTTCACCAATAGGCAGAATTAAATTCTAAATCATTACACAAGGCCATATACTTTGTAAAGGCTATGCGGACAGTTGCATTATATGCACAACTGAAAAGCTTTATGAAACTTACGCTTGCTACTTTGATGCATTCCCAGATTCCCTATTCTATTCACTCTGTTCTATAAATTTTTATCACACACAAAAGTTTGCAGAACACTAAATGGATCTCATGATCCACTAATGTTATAACCCACAGTTTGGAAAGTTCTGGTCTAGAGGATAGATTCCAGACTCCTTCTCTTGGTTTCCAAGCCTATTCCTGACAAAGCTCAGATGACAATTCTCGCTTCATTGATTTTTTATTTATCCCATCAGTAAACAGCTGATTAACATCCAAGATCTTTCAGACACTGTGTATGTGTGTGTGGGGGGGGTTTCAGGGACTTCTGGAACACAGACCAATAAAAACATCTACTGTCATTCATTGATGAAATGAGGGTAAAATGAAGCAGACCAAGGTAGCACATGGCAAGTAAACTGAGGTCACTCGTGGGAGGAGTTAAAGAGTCCTGTGAGTGGATGAAAAGAGAAGCAGAAAATCTACCCGAGGAGGGCAATGCCAAAATAAGGGTGCATAAATGGATCAAAATGTGTGGCAAGCAGAACAGGAAAGATCCTTGTTTAATTTTGTCCTGGGCTCTTGTGGCAACACAGTCAAGATGAACTACTTTTATATGGAGAAATTTAGGTCATGGACTGAGAAGTATCAAATACATGTGAGAGGTGAAGAGTCATATGGCTTGACAGTCACTAAACTACACTCTCCCAATGCCTAGAAACCAAGAGAAGTTTATGTAAAGGTAAAGTTTCAGGGCTGTTCTTGTACCTACACCCCTTCTAGGGTTCCCTAATTTTGTTTTTGTGATTTACTTACGAGTTTATGTGCTTTCAGAAGATCTCTCAAATTGCCAGGCTCTAGTTAGACTATTAGAAAATGTAGAATCATGTCTAGCACATGACGTGGTCTGTTTAGTTTGATGAACTAATATAACCGTGATAGTCTAATACCTGGAAAAGAATCTTATTTTTGCAGAGTAAAATATAATCACAATAATTAAGTATGAACACCATTGTTTTATCCCTGCATTTTGATCATTTTTTCACTGTTCCTGAAACACCTCATTCCCTCTCTTTCAGCCTCTTAAATCATGTCAGTGCCTTGAAAGTCCAGGATCATAAATGGATCTTTAAAACACAATAATAGAACATATGATCATATAGCATTTCAGGTTATGATCACTGAGAGTTTCAGTTGCAGAGTTTAAAACCGTTTGAAAAATAAGCCATCATGTGTATGTGGTAGTAATACTGCCAGTGAAGAAAGATAAAGGAGAAAAGTATAGGCTGGCTGAAACATCAGATTTGGGAAGTGAGAGAGCAAAAATGATAATAGCTATCCAACAGGTTTTTCAAAAACTCACCAGTTGTTCTATTACAGGCACTTCTATTTACATAAACCGAATAACTTAATTTTATGAAGAGTATTTAAATTCATACCTTTGTCCCAATAATTCAGAGAGCCCTGGGGAACATATCCTCTCTGCCATGGCAATTCTGACAATATATGTGGGCAAATTCTCCCACGGGAAGTTCCCAGTCTTATAATTTTGGTTTAAAAATCTGTGTTAAATTTTAATTGGTACAATTCAAAGTAAAAAAGAGGGATCTAAATATTACACATATTACAGTGCATGTAATTAACTATAACTTACACTTAAAAATTAAAATTTTTGTTTAAATATGGTATACCCTTTAAAGACATGAATGAGACTTAAACGTAAATTCTCAAGTGTAAAGGTCAATCTGAAAAAGCAGAAGTAGGTCATGATTCCAACTACATGACATTCTGTAACATGTAAAACTACGAAGACATAGAAAAAGCAGTAATTGCCAGAAGTTGGGAAGAGGGAGGGGTGAATAGGTAGAGAGCAGAGGATTTTCAGAGCAGTGAACTATTCTGTATGAAATGATAATGGTGTGGTTATCAATTTGGTCAAATCCATAGAATGGTAACACCAAGAATGAAATCTAATGTAGACTTTCAGTGATAATGGTGTGTCATTATGGTTTGATCATTTGTAAGAAATTTACCACCGTATGTCCAGCATGTGATAATGGAAGGAGAGAGAGAGAGAAGAGAGAATATATGTATCTCTCTGGTCTTTGCATTCAAATGTACTATGAACTTAAAGCTGCCAAAAATTCATGTCAATTAAAAATAATTAAATGAAAATTAAATTTTAAATTAGAATAATTTAAAACACTGACCCCTTCCATTTAGTATTTAGAAACAATGTATGAGTTATATTTTTGAAAGAAAAATAAATATCCATGGAGCTATAGATTTTGGTAAGCCTACGGTCTATCCATAAGATAACAATCATTAGTGAATTGTGAAATGAAGTGCTTTAAAAAGCACCATTTCATTCATGACTTCTACCTCTGAACTTGGATGACGTACCTTTCCTCCATCATTCTCTTTGTCCCACCTTGGATTGTTGCTATTTCTTTATGGATTTTCTTTTTCCTAGTCAAGACTGTGGACAGCCCTAAGACAGACCTGTGAGGGATCTCACTGTTTCCTCACAGCCATAGGAAGAGGGTATTTTTAACAGAAGAGACAGAGAGGAAAGACACCAGGTGTGGCCCAGTGAACAGAGAGAACCCAGGAGCCAGCCGGCGTAAACGAGGCAGACATGGAATCAGAACCGTGTTAAATAAGATCACTCTGGCATCGAGTTGTTAAACTGGCAGATAGCAGAGGGAGGCACAGAATAGATGATGGACATCAAAACAAATGCTTCCATATATTGAGTGCTTACTCTGGGCCAAGCACGGTGATAAATGTTTTATGTGCATCATCCCATGTAATCTTCCAATAATATATGAATCAAGTGCTATCATTAGCCTCCTTTTACCTCAAGGAAAATGGGGAATGGAGGCTTGGAGAAGTTACCTCAGAGTCAGGTTCCTGGGGGGGGGGGGGTGCAAGCTGTTGGGTTGTGCAAGGCTTGGTTGAACTAGCTGTTGTCATCATTTTGAAATTCTTTTATCTAACCAAGGGCCCTCATCTTCATCGTGCCCTGGTCATCGTGAGTTATGTAACCAGAGGTATGTAAATAATTTTGCCTGTGGTCACCCAGACAATACATACGTGTTGTGTACAGCACCCACGAGCCCATGCCCTCAGCTAGGCTAATACTCCACTAGCTGCTCATCCGGGGACAGAGAGTATGTGAGAGAAAGGCAAGGAAAATGGATTTGGAGAAAATGTTGTCAGTACTGACAAGGTTTAGAGAGCGTTTTTCCCCCCAACTTGGAAAAACTTTGTGATGAGAACTTTTCTTTGGGAGGATTTCACAATCTCTCTGGAGATAACCAGAGGTGTTCTATTGGGAAACACTGTTACATCACCAGTAAAACTGTTGGCAGGTCTTACTCACCAGAGAGCTGGAAGCTTTACATCGGGTGCTGGTGACCTCTGGTGACAACACCATGTCATTGCAAGGATTTATTTTTCAGGTCACGTTTTTTAAGTGGTTCCCTGACCCCACCCCATCCCCCCCACCACCCCCCCCCCCCTCC
>PVHY01034141.1:0-10610 GCA_004024945.1 Uropsilus gracilis | reverse complement strand
GGTCTCACCTGCTGCCGTGTTGTGTTTCAGGCTCAGCAGCAGCAGCTCGGGCGGAAGACACCCGTCCCGGATGGTGTCAGACTCTCGGGAGGTCTCCTTGCCACTGGTCTCGCGATGCTCACGACCCCGCCTGAGAAACCCGAGGCAGGGCTGGGCACTGTTGGACCCACGTACGCGCTGGGGGGTACAGCGCCTCTTAGCGGGGCTGTTCCCGTTGGGTTGAGGCGGTCAGAGGTCCAGGGAAATGGGGGGCCCTGACGCTGCTTTGCGCAGCTGTGGCCCACAGCCTCGCGGTGAAGAGCAGGAACTTAGCCTCGAATCACGGGGGGTCTTTTCTCCGTGAAGCTGTTTGACAAAATCGCGGACTTTCAGACAAGCAAATCCAAAAGCAGGGACCCCCGGCGCTGGGCCAGGGAGGGGAGAGCAAGGGTGTGGAGCCACGTCCAAGGGCGTTCACTGCCTTCCTTCCTGCCATCCCTCCTGAGCGTTACCGCTCGAGTCGTTACGTCAGAGATGCTTGTCAAAACGGTGCGCGTCGCCTGGGATAATTCCTAGAGATGATGAAAATCCATGCTTTTGCTAGCCGTCCTGTTCTTACGGGTCCGACGCAGGCATTCAACCCGGGTAATCCGATTCTGCTAAAAACTTTTTTTTATCTGCCTTATTATTATTATTATTTTTTACATCATTTCAGTCCCTGGGGGTCACCCATCACCATCACCTCCCCTCCCCACCCGCTCCAGCTGGTCCCCTCTCTCCCCTTGTGTAGTTTCATTTGGTTGACCATATATTAGTGAAACCATTTGGTTTCTGTCCCTTTCTGCCTGACTTGTTTCTGCTAGAATGATTTCCTCTAGGTACATCCAGGTTTCCATAAATTCATCACATTTGTCGTTTTTAATTGACGAGTAATTCTGCTAAAAACTTGGAGAACAAAAACACCAGAAGCCCAGCTAGCTGAAGGGTGGACTGGCCCGTGGAAGGGACTCCTGGTGACACAAAATACAGCCGAGCTTACTGAAATCAAGCCTTGAATCCACTATGCCAGAGGACGTAAGGCCCCAACAAATCAATAAAAACCCAAGAGAGTAGAAGGCTGAAAGTTTAAAAAAAGACAATAGTGTTGATGCTGCCGACTTGTTCTTATCTCTCCAGGGCCACCATACCATCCGGACAGGATAAGAATGCCTGGAGCATCTGGTAAATGTGTCCAAGCGTCTTTCAATGCTGCCTTGGTGTGGGACTCATGTTAAACAACCCTGGACGTCTTGCCCGGTGGGTGTGCCCTCCAGAGCCTTGACGTTTTACTTTGTTTCGGCATCTGCACAAACTTGTGACTGACTTTGTGTCCGTAATTGGGGGCCTGTGAAAACTAAAAAGAAAAAAAGTTCATAGTAAAATTGGTAAATGTGTCATCAGCCAAAGAACATGTTTCTTTCTCAGGAGGTGAGCAGAAATTGCCTGAATTTGGCTGCGGAAAATAACAGGACCCTGTTCATTTGAAATGTGTTTTCCAGGCCGGGCACGGTGGCTCGTGCCTGTAAGCTTCAGCCTATGAAGCGGCCGGGGCTAGGGATCGCGGTTCGAGTTCTGCCTGGAGCCTGTAGCGAGACCTAGTTCCAAAAAAACAGCTGGGCGTGGTGGCGCGCGCCTGTCATCCCAGCTACCTGGGAGGCTGAAGCTGGGGATGGCTTGAGTCCGTGGTACCCCGGGCAACGAGAGCCTGTGGTTCCACAGGCAAAAATAGCGAGACCTGGTCTCAAAAAAAAAAAAAAGTGTTTTCCTTCTGTCTCAGGCCCTGGGATCCTGACTGGATAAAGGTAGGAGACTCTACACCTTTTCTACCAGTCTCTCAAAAAAAGAAAAAAGAAAAGAAAAAAATGTACACAAACTAGAGAGATTTAAGGAAAAACTTTTATCTAAGCCGGTTGAGAGGGCCCAAAAGGTATTTACTAATAGAGACACCCCAGGAAATGACAGGCTGAAAAGATGGCCCAGGTTACTGGAGAAGAAAAGGAACCAGCGTGCTCGTGTAAAGTTGCGGAAAGGATTGTGTAAGTTGCAGGAAGGACTGTGTGTGTGAGTCAGGAAAAAGCAAACCGTATAGCAATAAACAATAAGAGGAAAGAGAGAGCGAGAGAGAGCGAGAGAGAGCGAGAGAGAGAGAGCGCGCACACGTGGCCCGGAGTAGGCGAGCTACGTGAGTTATGCAGAAAAGAGCTGATGGAAGGGAATGATCAGGAGAAGAAAAAGAGCGAGTCCTTAAAGGCGACCGGAATTTTCGGGGCCAGAAGAATGTCCATGTGGCCAAAGGAAGAGAGTCCAGGGCAAACCTAGGACTGTTTAAGCTTGGTGACAAATAGGCTTGGGGCCCAACAGCTGCCTCGCAGACCTGTCCTGCTAAGCCTCCGTCCTGCAGCACAGGGGCCGGGGCTCCCCCGGAGGGGTCTGCAGCCGCACGGCCAAGTCTTAAGGGAGCACTGGCCAGGGCCGCTGATGCCGGCGAGCCGTCCCACCTCCACCTCGCCCGGGCCCTAGGCAAGGCCGTGTTTACCTCTCAGAAGGGTCGGACTCTGTTGCGGCTGGCCGGCCTGCTTGTCCCTGGGCTGCCGCAGAACGCTGGGGCGAGGCTGTGCCGCGTCAGACCCCATGTGACTGAGACTCTCCTCAGGAGCCCCCGGTCAGGTGGCCCTCCACTGCCCGCGTCTCTCACTGCCTGGACGTGACAGAGGCCATCCAGCCCCTCTGAGGGAGGCGGGTATGCAGGGGCTGCCGCGGTGGTTCCCCTGGAACGAACTGCTTGGGGACAAGCCTTAAACCCTGGTACGTGGGCACAGAGGCCTGAGCTCGTGGCGTCGACACAGGCCTCGGCCACGGGAAGGATAAAGCCGTTAAGGTTCACGCGGACAGCGAACGGGCCTCTGTGGCCGCCCACGTTCGTGGAATGCTCTAAAGGGGGGGCTCAGCGTCGGGGCAGGCCGTGAAAAATGCAGAGGAAAGCCTGGGCCTGCTCTTACCGGAGACAGACCCGCCTCTCCTGCCCCACCGCTCCGCGGAGGGACTCCAACTCGCTGGGGGAAATGGACACCGAGTAAGTGGCCCAAACCGCCGGACCAGAGGCGCCTACGGCCGCAGGCGCCGGGAGGACTCTCAGCCATCGGATCCCAGGAGGCTCCACCTGGAAGGTACCACACGGTCCCACTCACTGCGGAGATGTCACCTCATCCCGGAAGCGGACGAGGTTGCGGAAGGACAACGTGAGCCTGTCCGGGGCGTGTGCGCAGGGAAACCAAGGGGCGACTTCCAAGACGATCCCCGGAGGAAGGTACAGAAAAGCCCTCGAGGATCGACGCCGGGTGGGCTCTAGAAGGGGCTTTCATAGCCCACATCACCAAATCAGTGTCCCAGAGCTGCAAACTGGGTCTGCATGATGTTTGCCAAGCGCAAGGCTGGGGCAGACTGAGGGGAAACTCATTGCAAGAGTCGCGCTCTCGAGATAACGTTGGCCACTTTGCTTCTAGAACTAGAAAGTTGTCGCCTCTCCTCTGTGTGCTTGTCAGCAAGATGCACCCCTCTGTGCAGGGGTTTACCCCTTCTAGAATTACAGTTGGCAAAAGCACTTTGCTCTTGTGTGGTTTGTCTTTGTTAATGTTTTCGTTTGGTTCGGGTGCTTTTTCTGATTTTAGTGATTTGCGTTTCTCGTAGTTAGTTCACTCGGCCAGTTAATGGTGACGGTTTCAATTACTTTCAGACATTTTATGGACCTTTTATTTAGGACCTTTTATTTAGTAATTACTAGAGGTTTATTTTCTTTCTCTGATGTCATATTCCTGATTATTTGTGTCTCTTTAACTCAAAGGTGAGCGATGTAAAAGCCCTTCTGCTAACCAGCCACGGCTCGTGTGAGTCACTGATTTGACTCATAGTTACATAAAAAGGGGGGATGTTAAGCCGGAAGAGTCTAGACAGCGTGGCACTAATTGGTCACGAGAGCATGTGAGAGAAAACATAACCGGGCAAAACGTAACGACCTTGGGAGTGGGCAGACAGCTCCCAGGGGAGGGACCTCGGCAGGCAGGCCTGGTCAGAGCAGACGGCCCAGCACAAGGGAAACTTGACGTAAGTAATCAGTCAGGATGTCTGAACCCCCGCTGCATTTTGCTTCTGTGCCTCAGCTTTGCTTAGATGAAGTCACGCGCTGAGATAAGGTCTGAGCTTCACAGAAAGCGTAACACGAATGTGCCACTTTGGGGCTCTATGTCCCTCTGACTTAGTGGCCCTCAGATGAGCTCTAATGAACCTTTCCTCTGCCCTTATCTTCCTGTCTCCACAATGTCTGTCCAGCGGCCTCACAGCGAGAGAGCTGCTTCCAGACGCTGTCTCCTGTGACTCCCGCAGGAGTCCTGACCAGTCTCTAGCTCACCGAAGGGGAAACTGAGGCTCAAAAGCTAAGTGACTTCTCAGCAACAGATCCCGGAGGCCGGGCCTGTACCATCCCCAGAGAGTGCACGGTCACAGCTCGCCCTGCGCTGTGCTGGCCTGGCGCCCCGGCTCTGGCTGCGCCCTCCCTGCCGCCTGCAGAGGCCAGATGAGGGGCAGCGGTTGCGAATCTGCGAGAGACACTGGGTCTAAGTCAGCTCTTTCCCTTCAGGGCACCCACAGCGTTGGGGGGAGCAGGTGACTGAGAAAGTGGGTGATGAAGAGCAAAAGTAGCTGCCGCGCATCTAAGCGTGTTTTAGTTAAGCGTGGCCGTTTCCCACCCAGCGTGGGCTGCGGCTGAGGCGCGTTTCCGGCCGGGTTTCTGCAGCGGGAGGTTGGGGCTCAGCCCAGAGCCGGATCCAGCTGGGTTTTCACAGTCTTTCCCCAGAGCTAGCGCAGCCACGCGCGTCGCTCCACGGCAGCATCTTAGCAACTTCTCTCGGGGCCTCCCTGCATGCTCGTTGTCACATGTCCCGTCTTACCGGCTCCTGTCACACGTGTTCACTGACAGGAGCAGAATCAAGACGGTGGGTGGGTGTGAACAGCTCTGCCTCTGCAGGGCCAGGGCCCTGGTGCCCTCCGCGAGGCCCCTGAGGAGCGGGGCTTGGGCAAGGGAGATGAGTGTTAGAGAGAAAGCCTCAGGCTGGCTCTGAGGCATCACTCTGCGGCCGGTGGCACCACGTGCACCACCAGGAGGAGAGGCCTGGACTGAGCAAGCAGGTTCCTGGGACGTGCCCGAGAGAGGCCGCAGGCAGCGAGCTCAGGGAGGGCAGCGTGGAGGGTGGACAGGGCGCCCCTCAGGACAGGTGGCCAGCCGTGGCCATGTGTGAGGCATGCGGGGTGTCACCACGTGTCAGGCCGGGCGGAACCTCCAGCAGGCCCACGAGGCTCCAGGGCTCAGAAACCAGCACCGGAGGCTGCCGTCACGCAGGTGCTGGGCTGTGTCTCCTCATGGCTCCCCAGCTCCGGCCCTGCTACCAAGGGCGCTCCTGTCTGCGGGTGGTGGGGCGTGAACCTCAGGCCCGCCCTCTGAGGCCCCCAGCCAGCAGGGTGGCAAGGTCTGGCTCACACACCAGGTGTGGGGGATCAGCGGAGACCCCGAAACTGCCCTTGAGATGCACAGCTGTTGTGCCACATGCACATGCAGTCGTGGTGCTGCACACAAACCCCGGGTCAATGTGCCGGGGTCTCCTCACCGACGGGCAAGCAGGTGTGAGTGTGCAGGCCGGGCTGTGGGGCCCAAGTCCGGGATAGCAGACCGAGGTGCCGGGACAGTGGGCCGAGGCGCCCAGCGCGCAGAGCTCGTGGTGCTCTGGGAGTTGCAGGCCAGGGCTGACACTGACACTGACACTGCGTGTTGCTCAGCAGAGGACGGAAGCGCACACAGGAGAGCCCCATGTGTCTGGCCCTGGCCGCCGGGCAGTCTCAGGCCGGGGAGGAGAGCTCCGCCTGCTGTATGGTTTGCAGGCGTTCTGGGTGGGGTCTGGATTTCCGTGGGGGCGGGGAGGGCCCCCTTCTGTGAGTAAATCCCTGGTTTACGTGCTTCTTGGGAACAGAAACCCAGGCTAGGCAGGACCCGCAAATGACTGTGGCTACATAAGAGAAAAAGCAGCCCCAGAAGGCGCGCGCACAGGCAGAGACCGGGCTTCCCATTGCTTATCCCGTCTGCCTGCGTCTGCTGCTCTCCTCAGCCGGCATCTCATGATGCCTCGTTCCTTTCCTACACAAGACATGTTGTCTGAAGTGGGTGCTCCGTGTGTGGGGCCGCCTCAGTGAGCCAGTGAGTTGGAAATTAGTCTGTGGAGAAATGGCAACCTCCCCTCCAGTCACAGGCACCAGGAAGACGCACAGAGGAGCCTCGGAGCCTGAGCTGAACCAGCTCTGACTGACCTGTTGGGCACCCCAGGGGTCAACAATGATGAGCACAAGCCAAAAATAAGGCACCTTCACCACCAGGGTCACTCAGAGAAACAAACACCTGTGTGGGGTGTCTTCTCACACGCTGCTCCAGCGTATCCCCTTTGGTGACTGCCCTGCACCCAGCATGTCTCCTGAAGCTGCAGAGACCTGGCTTTGTCCCCACCCAACCTCCTAAGTCAGAATGACACATTGTGGGGCAGGTGCAGATTGAACATCAGGTGTAAGAAATAAACATTGTTTCCTTAGTATATTCATTTTAATAGGGGACCCCAAAATGATCTAAACACTTACAGGTAGAAATAGACTCTTGATGGCCAACCAGGTGTTTCCCAAAAGCACACTGCAAATCCACAGCATCATTTGCAGAGGCCCCTGTGCCTAGACAAAGCAATTCTGGTGAGCTTGCTTTACAGACTTGTTCGAGAGCTCTAGAGTCTCATTCCTCAATAGAATTTCTCCTCAGTTTTTTCCCTCAGACAGTGGTCTTTTCACACACCGGTCTCCAATAGACAGCCCAGTCTTCTCAGAGACTGGGTCTCTAGTAGATATTTCTCCTCAGATTTTTTTTCTAGAGCCTTTTCTCGTACACATGATTTTCATCCATATATCTCCTCAGATTTTTCATTTCAGGCCCAGTCTTTTCAGAGACTGGGTCTCAATACCTATTTCTCCCCAGTTTTCTCCCCAAATATTGGGTCCCCACTACACATTTCTCCTCAGATTTTTCACCTCAGAGCCCTAGATATCCTCAGACTATGTCCCCAATATGCATTTCTTCTACATGTCCCCACTAGCTATTTCTCCTCAATTTTTCATCAGAATCTTAGGTTCGCCTCAGAAATGGGTCCATGATAGACCTTTCTCCTCAGATTTCCCCCCTCAGAACTCAGTCTTTTCTGCACATATTGGGTTCCCAGTAAATATTTTCCCCAAGATTGTTCTCTCACGGAGCCCTTAGATTCTCCTCAGAGACTACTTCTGCGATAGATATATCTCAACAGACATTTCTCCTCAGATTTTCCCTCAGACAGAGTTCCACAGTAAACATTGCTAGATTCTCAGCAGACATTTCTCCTCAGATTTTTCACCTCAGAATCCTAGCTTTTCCTGAGCTACTAGGTCCTCAACAGACATTTCGCCTCAGATTTTTCCCCTCAGACACAGTTCCACAATAGACATTTCTTCTCGGAGCCTTAGCTTCTTGTTAGGGACTAGGCCCTCAACAGACACATCGCCTCAGATTTTTCACCTCAGAGCCCTAACTTTTCCTCAAAGACTAGGTCCTCAACAGACATTTCTCTTCAGGCACCAGTTCCTTATCAGACAGTTACCAGACTTTTCATCTCAGAACACTAGCTTCTCCTGAGATTAGATCCTCACTTGACATTTTGCCTCAGATTTTTTTTCTTAGAGCCCCAGCTGTGCTTCGTAGACACCAGTTCCTCAATAAACATCTCTCGTCAGAGCCCAGTCTTCTCAGAGATTCATTCCACAACAGACATTTCCCCTCCTCATAGTCTTAACTTCTCCTCAGAGACCAGTTCCTCAATAGATATTTCTCCTCAGAGCCCAGTCTTCTCAGAAACTGTGTGTACAATAAATCTTTCTTCTCAGACTGTTCCCCTCAGAACCCGGTCTTCTCCACACACACTGGATTCCCGGTAGGTATTTCCCCTAAGATTTCTTAACCCCGTTAAGTCCTACCATCACCTCGGAAACATTTTTCCTCAGACTTTTCTCCTCAGAGTGCCATCTTTTCTCCTCAGAGCATCTCCTCAGACGCTATCCCAAGAATTTTCTCGCATTTTTCACCTCAGAGCCGTCTGTTCTTCTATGCCTGGTTTCCAGCAGCATTTCTCCTTAGAATTTTCTCCTCTGAGGCGTATTTCTCCTTAGATACTTGGTTCCTAGTGGACATTCTATTCTTATTTTTCTCTTCAGTTTTTATTTTTCTCTTCTGTTTTTACCTTGACCCGCTCCATTGCTTCCAATAGCATTATTCTTCAAAATATCCCTTCTGAGTCTTCTCATAAATTCAGACTTTATTCACATTAAATCTTTCTCTTTGTAATTTGTCTCTAGAGACAGTCTTCTCACAAACTTTACTTCCAATGTCATTTCCTCTCAGATCGCCTCAGATTTTTCAGTTTAGGCACTATACACACAATAGACATTTACCTCAGAATCTTCTCTTCAGAGACCTGGCATCTTCACGGTCAATGTGCCCAACTAAGTTTTGTTCAGTTTTACTCCTTTAAGGCCAGTTTTTTCTCAGTCACAACGTACGCAGTAGGTACTTTTCTTAGATTTTCCCCCTTTAAGACCTTGGTTTTCCTCAGGTATATCATGCTCAGTGCAACTTCTTTGTCAGATTTTTCCTCTCAGAATCTGACATTCCCTCACAGCTGGTTTGCCCAGCGGAAACTTCTCCTCAAACTTTTCCCCATAGTCTTGCCTTCTCTATAGACACTGTGTACCCAACAGACATTTTTTCCTCAGCTATTTTTCTCTCACAGCCTTTTTTTTCTCCTCATAATTGACACGTTACTGGACAAAGTGTCTGAAAATAATCGGGTCAGTCAGGAATTCTTACCACCTCTGATCTCGATGCCTGCCACCACAGTTGCAAATTAAAGGGCCTTTGGTGCTAGAAAAAAAATAATGTAACTCAGAGTAAAGGGATCAAGAAAACGATCAGGGCTGAGGGAGAGGGAGGTTAGTTCCTGTGAGGATGCCAAGCACAGCGGCTATTGCGGTGCATGCTGGGTTGGACAAGGCCTGAGTGTCTGGAGTCAGGGCCTGCAGCTCTGGGGACAAAGTCTCCTCATATTTTGCCACCACCATGTCGGCAGGTGTGGCAGGGGCCTGCGCTGTGGAGGCTGGGAGCAGAAGGCCTGTCTCTACTGACTGACCGGTGGGACAGCTGACGTTGAACGTAGTTTCCACAACAAGCACAGCCGCTGTGCAGCACTCCCTGTCTAAGACTCCCCAAACAGCCATCACCCCTCGCGGCAACCCCTTCACTCAGGGTGCCGGGGGCAGAGTTCGGACCATGGCACTGCACACATGTGGTCCCCTCTCACCTGTGGTGTCTGGTGTCCGGTTGGGCCCCTCATCCTAGCAGGCGAGGTTTGCGTCCAGCCCGTGAGGTCACAGCTGGCCACCCCAAGATGGGGTGGGCTTGGCTGCACAAGCCCCTCCAACAGGCGTGCCCCTGGGCAACACCGTGACAGGAGAAATTTCTGATGAGAAACTCTTTTGGGCACCTTGCACCTGAAGAGAAGGAGGGCTCTGAGGAGAAAGGTCTGTTGGCCACCCCGCCTGAGGAGAAGCAGGACTTAGACAAAATGTCTGGGAAGAAAGCACTGCAGCGACATCCCTTTGACAAAGACAGAGCTCTGAGGGAAAACGTCAAGACGAAGCTGATTTCTTCTGTGAAAGGAAAACGTTTCACTGAGAGAAACTGAAATGCCGACAAACCGCGTGACGCGTCGGTGGGGAGCACGGCTGGCCAGCGTCCCCACAGCGGTCACCCCTGCTCAGGCGCTGACCAGGCCATTGCCTTCACCCCGGGGCCCCCGCCGGCGCGGGCGCCACGGCTGCCCCCGGGAAGCGCCACCAGGCGGGCCGAAGGGCAGCGGGCCGGGGGAGGAGGGGCCGCGGCCAGGCGGGGTGTCCGACTCGCCGCGGCTCGGGTGTCGCCCGGGCGGGCGCTCCGTGCCCCTCCAGGACCCTGCGCAGGTGCGGCCTCGCGAACGTGCCCGCCCCGCGCCTGATTGCCGCGGCCACTGATCCGGCCTGGGCACGCTGCCCGGCCAGCTGCCCGCGCCCGGCCCGCACCCCGCCCGCCCGCCTGCCCGCCGAGGCCCCCGCCCCCCGCCTGCGTCTGCTGTCCGGGAAGTGGGCCCAGGGACGGCCGGGGCGCAGAGAGGCCTGGGCCCGAGGCTGCCCGACTGGCCGCACCGCTATCAGCCCGGCCCACGGCCGAGGCGCCCGTGCCCGCGTCCACGCGAAGCCACGTGGGGCCTGGACGCGGCGCCGCCCCACCCGGCGGGCGCTGGGGCCTGAGTCTCGGCGGGCGCCCGAGCACGGAGGTCAGCCCCCCGCCGCCGGGGGCCCCGCGGGGTCAAGGCCGGCCCCTGCCGCGGGCTCCCGCTGCTGCCCGCCCGCTGCCCGCCCGCGCCAGCTGAGCGGCTCTTAGGCGCCCCCCC